>JAFVLL020023786.1:0-52142 GCA_021397915.2 Tor tambroides
AACCAGCTGAAGAGCACCAGAGCTGAAATCCACACAAGGATCAACTTGACCACACTGCTATGCCGCAAAGAGCGCAGCACTGCCAAGGGCGACACGCTAAAACGTGTCCACCAGCGCAACAGGACAGGCAGCACGCAAACGCATACCGTTACAACCATTTTGGTCAGTTCCAGGGCGAGGAACCACTGCACTAGCTGCACCAGCATTACGGCTGCTAAAGCCAGCGATAACACCGGCAAAGCAAAGAAGAAAAGGAGGTAGCCCACAGCTGTGCGCATAAGCCCCAATAAAGTGGACTCTTGCAACAGCGTCACGGACAGTTCATACCAGATGAAGCACACCAGGTAGGGCAGCAGCACACAGTAGATGCCACGTGCACCACCTGCTGTGGCCATACGCGAACACAGGTAGAGGAGGTAGAGATACAGAACACAAGGCACACCCACATGCAGTACCAACTGATCACCAAGGTGCATGCTGAACCAAGCGCCACCAACTATACGACCCACCCAGCCTCCCAGCAATTGATTCATGAAAGCAGAAATGGTGGAGGCAACCTGGGAGAGCAGAGCAAATTTGGCATGCTGCTGCGCTGTTGGTCGCAGGCTTAAGTAGCTGCTTACAGTGAAAAAGACTGCAACCGTAGCCAGTTCCGAACATGGCAACCAGGACTTGTCTGCCACAGGAAACGAAAGGATGAGGAAAAGTGCAGAAAGGAGGAAGTAGAGGTATGGCTCAAGGTGGTTCCATGTGAAGTTGGACTCGGCCTGCTCAAGGTCGATCCCGGGCTCAAAATGAGACAACATGGCTGTTAGCGCTCGAAAGTTCTCCCATGCCTTGCTGTTCTGGAAGACTCGGAGCGTACAGATTACCATTGACACGAAGGAGAGGTAGAATATAATGAGGGGAATGACAAGGACAAAGAACTCCAGGGTTAGGTTGGAGATGATGAAGAAGAAGATGAGGGCATTGATGTGATGAGTAGGTATGAGGGCGCTAATCCACTGCATGCCAGCACGTGACGCCCAGTCAATCAACACTTCTTTCACCTCCATCACTGCATGAAGAGGAAATTTCAACACCTGTGGGTATGAGGAAAATTATTTGTTTAGCCAAAAATCATTTTTAGTACACTATAACATTGGCTGTGTCTCAAAACATAGCGAGCTGCTTAACTAAATAGTAGTGATGTCAACTGTGAGAAATATTAAGAATTTGTTGTCATTAAAGGGATGGTCCACCAAAAAATGAACATGTCATTGTCTTCCAAACCCATAAGACTTTTGTTCACTCTTGAAACATACATTTTTGCCTATCCATTGAAAATCCACACAACCAAAATGTTTAATTGCTTGATGCAGGAGAACGGCATGAGGTTGGTTTTCATGCATCAAGCAAGCATGTTTTAGCTTCTGTGGATGTACTTGATGTGCTCTATGTACAGTATGTGTGTTGATCAGACATCCACTCTATCATCTGTATGTGAATCAAGTTAAATTATATCTTTTTATCTTATAAAGCGAGTGACAGAAGACTCAGATTAAACCACTCGATTCAGATGAATTTGGAAAGACAATTTTTAAATTTGGATGAACTTTCCCTGATTTGATTCTGCAAAATTCTGAAAAATGGAGAATTCCAAATATATGTGGTTACTTTTAGGTAACAAAATGTACAAAAAAATACAGATAATACTCTTTATTAAAATGTCTTTTTTGTGTTGTATTTTAATATTTGATCACTGTTTTGGCAGTGAACCATTATTTATAGGGAAATGCTCTAACACTGATGATGAATAACATGCATTGCTAATGACTGTATAAGCAGTGTTTTCTACCAAACTAAAGACGCATCATTTCATCCAATAAATGTGGTGTCTCATGTATCGGCACATTAGCCAACATCCTGTGTGTAATCAGCACCTATTGTCTATGAAGAGCATCTAACATCAATTACTTAGGAGATTCCACTTTAGTTAAGATACCATTTGTGTGGACAGCTGGCCATGTAGGCAGTACACAGTGAGTCAGCTCGCCAAGTTTTCACATACACAGATTTAAGCAGAAATGTAATCACACCTTCTGATGCAAAGGCAGTTCATCTGGGTTCTTTACTGGCCCTTCATCATCGTCGTCATCATCACCCGTGACCCCTTCCATGGCAGGAGTTGGGGAAATACCCTCAGCATATTGTTTAGTATTCTCAATAAACTTTTCTACACCAATATAATCAACCCCTGCCAGAGAACAGACACACAAATTAGGAATATTATATGCATATTACCACATATGCAATAAAATTCTAAAAAAATAATACACTCTAAAAGAAAGATAACACAACGCAATCACCATCTCTTGAGACCAAACTCTCCAAAACTTTTCTTTGTTTCTGTGTTGGGGTTGAGAGAGGGCTGCTGGGAGGACCATCTAGAGGAGGAGGAGGACACAGAAGCATGTTAAATGTTCTGGAGATATTTACAGTCGACACTGTTGATTTACGGAAAAGAACTGCATGAAGATTCTTCATTTTTTATTAAATTATCAATTTTAACAGCATATAGGTTGGGGACAACACAGCGGTAATGACAGAAAATGACAGAACATTGTCCAAACTGGTTGATCACAACAACAGATTGCTGATGTTTCACCTGTCTCAGTGTTGAGCTGGCTCACATTTTCCAGAAGTTCAGAGGCAGTGATGTTTTTCTTCCTCTCTGGATTGAGTTTCCAGTACATTAACAGAGCTGCTTTCCTTACACTGCGCTGAAAACGAGATTCACATGCCAGGGAACACACCTCCTCTCTGTTCTCAGCTGTGATGCCTGGCACACACACATACACACATTAATCCACTATAAATTCAAGGGATGTCATATCTTTATAATCTAGATATCATAATAAGTATCTGCTTTACCCCTTCTTTCATGCAGGCAGCGCTGTAGCAGTTTCACAGCATCTTTCCGTCCGTTTTTTGCCGCCTGGAGCAGCCATGTAACGGCAGTAACAGAATTCACTTCCTCATCTTCTTGCTCAGCTAATCTCAAGTAATACCTGCCAATCTGTCCAAAAACACAGTGTAAGTTTTTGTAATTACTATAACGATGTGTAGTGTGTTTGTTGCATTCAAACCTCCATCTGTGCTTTGGTGTCTCCATTCTTTGCCCTCTGTTTAAGATCATCTATGCTCAGTTCCTCTGGGATTTCCCCTAGAAAATGAAAATCAGCACACATACAAATAGCCTCATATTCATATTATGCTGTAATATGATTTTCACAACAAATATGTATAGTGGCAAACCAGTCCAGTTTATACTAAAGATGTTCACACAGCAGATTTTTACACACATTTGTTTTTCAAATCAGACTTTTATGACTGACTACCTACACCAACTTATTTGCAACTGTTTGCAAAGCAGATCAGTGTGTTCAGGCAATGTAGTCCTGGCATACCTAAGGATGTGTTAAATGTAGCTAAGTTTACTACACTTTCTTGGTAGTTAAAAGCAGAAAAAATAAAGAAGAAAAACATTATGACAACATATCAGTGCTCTTCATATGGCAATTGGATGTTGTATTTTACCATTTATGTCAGCATTATTGTAGTATTATTTATATATATATTGTAGTTTTTATAAATATTTTAAATTAGCTTTAAAAATTAGTTTTCATTTTAATTTTTAAGTTTTAGTAATTAAAAATATTATTTTATTTTAAAAATAATTTTTTAAATATTTTAATTTAGCATTCATTTGTTTTTGTATCAGTTTTAGTAATTTGTGTAGTTGTGGTGACATTTTTAATTGTACGTTTTTAAATGTTAAATCTTTATCATTTATTTTTCATTTCAGCTTTATTTCAATTACTGAAAAGTATTTTTAATATTTTTAGTTAATAATAACAACACTGGTGAGTGTGTAATATTAGATCTGAACTCATGAGTCAATGATCATTGACACAGGAACTTGGGGAATACCAGCACGGGAGTATGTGACATCTGAGCTATCCAACATAGAGTGAATCCGTACCCTGTAGAGGAAAAGATGATTGTCCTGGAAAGGCAGTGTGGGAATTGCTGGCTGCATTCAGCTGGGATCGACCTGTCTGTGAGGCGTGATGTGGAGGTGAGGTCATTGTTGAAGGGGACGGACTAGGCATTGAAGAAGAGGACACTGGATGAATGGTGTGCCCAGATGCAGAGAAAGCTGTGGGGACAGGGGATACTGGGGGTGGCAGAGGAGATTCAAGAAGAGAGCCATCCATTTCTAAGCCTAAAAAAAAAGACACAAAATTTGATATAAGTGCTTTTTAAAATAATGGAGAGGTATCTTTTCATTGCTGTATTTACTGCATCAGTTTTTTAATCTTTCTTTGAAATCCTAAAGTCCTACTTCTCCTTTCCAGCTGATTCCACGTATGTATTGATTCCACTACAATACCATACTGTTACTATTATTACTACTATGAAACTTAGTCATCATAAAAAACAACAAAGGAATTCTGAAAGATTTTTAGGGAGATCCCACATGAATTTATTATGATTTTACAGTAGTTGAAATAACTACTACTGAATTTCATGTAAACTATACAATGAAAGCCATTGTTTTTACCATGGTAAATGTTTTGTAAACAGGTTATTTTGTACACTGTTTGCAAAAAGGCTGAGCTGTCATTCTGTCATTGCTCAGCCGTGTCACCTTCACTACTGACCGGCAGAACAGAAAGTAAAGTTACACTCAAGCAAACAATATCAACAAGCACAGAGGAGCAAACAGAAATACCTCCGATCACTTCCAAACGCTTAAACTGTTGATTTTTCTGTATGTCTGTGAATGCTCTTCACAGACATACAGTACATAAATGAAACTACACAGCGAGTCTTCAATCACCGACTGCATTTCTGTCGCTTATTTTTTCTTACCTGAGCTCCTCTATCACTCCATCATAATTATGACAGAGCTGTCAGCACAACCCTTGTTACTTTAGTCTATTCTGACACCAGACACAGTGTAACTAAAGTAAGTGATGAGCACACAGCGCACAGAGCAGAGGCCCGTCCAGCGTCCAGATGCTGCTCACTAAATAATCCCTCCCCCACTGACTGACTGACTGGAGCAGAGTGTTGACATTCTCCTATTCAAGTTCCTGTTGCTGCCTCCCTGGATTTTCAAAATAAAAGACCTAAAATTAAATTAAATAAAAATTGCCTTGATTTTTTTTTTTTTTTTTTTTTTTGCCTAATTTTAAGACCCACAACCACATGAAAAATGAAAACTGATCTATTAATGTAATAATGCTAAGCAAATATAAATAATTTTTGTTTCCAATTAGGATTGTGCACTATTTGTGATAAATTAAGAATTCATGAATTTTAAATGAGATAGATAGGTAGATAGATAGATAAATAAGATTCAGATTTTTTTCTTTCTTTCTTTAATGAGAAAGTCTAAGGAAGTACAATGAATGCAAACCATTCCAAAATCTAATTCAACGTCAATTCTGGTGGTGGTTGAGGAGAGATGCCCCATATGATTATAAAGCGCTTTGGGTGTACAGCAATACCCAATAAATTGCTACATAAATGCCTCATTCATTCATTCATTCATTCATTCATTCAATTCAATTCAATTCAAATTTCAACTCATCATGATACTATGAATTTTATAACAGTCTGTTTGGATAAATGTCCTCTTTTCACTTCCAGTGCTGTGGACAACATTGTGATTGGTCTCTCTGGCCTAAACAAAGAACATGGTGTGTATTGATCAAGGAACATCACATTGTCGTTAAATGAGAAAAGGAAGCGTTGTAATCTGTCCAGCAGGTAGGAAAACATGAATATAGAGCTGCCATTTAGCCAGTAGCAGATGACTGGATAAACATCCTTCTTGATAAAACCAAGTTACGGTCCCAGTTGGTCCTGGCACGACACGTTTATACATGACCGTAGGGATCAATAACCCTGAATATCCAACCAGGACCTCAATCAGTTAAGTTTCTGGACTAGAACAAGAAGATTGAGGTACTTGTTATATCCAAATACAGCAAAATAATCAATTGATTTTTTTTTTTTTTTTTTAAATTATGAGATTACCGATATAAATAAGCTTGAGGCAGGTATGGACAAGCAAGCCTATTTACAAGACTCAGCAAAAATGAATACACCCCTTCTGAAGCTTAAACAATTCAGCAATTACTTTTTACTTGTAAGACATATGGGTCCTGTGAGATATAATGTTCCAGGCAAGTTTAACAAAAAGAAGTATGTCAAAATTACTCAGGGAAAATAAGATTTAAGTGAAAAAATTTGTGTTGCAAAAGTGTGTACACCCACCTGAAAGCTATAAAATATAGTATAACTAAATAAAAAATTTCCAGTGCAAGTCAAAGGTAATTTTGATCAACAAGTGTGTTATTCATTGCCATTTTCTTGAGAATCAAAAGTGCTACATAGCCCATGGAATCATTCTCAGGCGTAATGCTGACAAAAGTGAAACCACATGGGAGAGAGCTGTCAGGAGATTTCAATCTTTGCACAAAGTGGAAAGTGGTACAAGAGGAATACCAAATATAGGAAAATATAGGAAACATAACAGAGATTTAAAAACAGTGGACTTAGGAGGAGTACAGTGAGAAGTGCCTGTTGAGATTTTTTTTCCCTTCAACATGACAATGATTATATACATTTTCCCAATGTGAAAAACCTTCTGTAAGTGGAGAAGTATTTCACCCAAGCTTAACATTCTTGAGGACCTGTGAGGGATTTTGTAGAGACAAGTTGAGCAACACTCCCTATTAAAGACCAGGGAATTTACGGATTACATTCTTAGATGGGACAATTTGTCACAAACATGTACACTCAATGCAAAGAGGGGTCAGAGCAGTATACTTTAGTATAAGTTATGAAGGACATATTGTGGACTAAAATATTACACATTTATTGAATTTAATCAAGGGTGCACCCATTTCTTAAGTTACTTATTTTACAGATATTAATGAAATATTTTTCTCTGTTTGTATTAATACATTTTGCCTTCTTTCCATGAATCATATTAGTGATCATTAAGAGTCTTTTTTTGTATGTTGTATTTGTTCTACTCAAATGTCTCTAAAACTGATAACAGATCATAACATAATCAGAACATAATGACCTGAAAAGGCAATGCAATTCAGTGTAATAGGCTTTTAAAGGAACAGAGCTTCAATATAACTTCAACCTGAATACATGAAATAGGAAATTGAATATTTTGAATGGAAAATATTTTGTTCCATTAAATGCATAAATATCAGAAAGAAAATAAATAAATAAATTGGATTGTGTCTTGCATTCTATACTGTTCAAATTATTTGCTTGATTTGAATTGAATAGACCAGTTTACCACCAGGTGCTATAAAAACCATTGCATAAGAACACACAGCACAGATGGCATCAGTGGATTGACAGCTATAGTAAATAGAAAAAACAAGCAGCAACATCATTTCATAAATTTACATACTGTTCTTATACATACAACTCTGAGATCACCAAGAAGATGGCATTGTGCTTTTTATATCACTCTGTAAATCAACACAGGAAACATCATTTTCTATAACTATTTTACATTTAAGAAAGATCTAAATAGTAAGATAATCAAAACACAAATGTAACACAAATAAAAGTTTCACTTTATACTTTTTTGTATTGTATTTTAAATTTTTGTAATAAACTTATATGTAGGCAAAATGCTAAACCATGCTAATCTCAAGCATTTACAAGAGCACATCACAATGGCTCTTGCCTAACATGTTTCTAATTGTAAATACATAAAACTGCATGGAATTATTACTCCACCATGCATTATATAACTACTGTAGAAAGCAAAAGATCAGAATCTATACTTTACTGTTTAATTTTATCTGATTTTATCACAACAAGCAACAACCAAGAATATGAGTTTTAAACTGAGGGCTGTTTGTAATAGTGTTTAGTATGTGAGTGTGTGCAGTGCATGATCTTTGGCTGATGAGGAATGTGTGCTGTAACCATGGTGACAGAGCTTGCTGCATTACTGAACAGACAAGCCAGAGCAGCCCTTCTCCTAAAGCAGGATAGGATTGCTTTCCCTTGTATATGATCTACAGCTAAGACATATTTACTTACTACCAGGGTCGTATATATTTCTTAGAACTCTTTATTTACTCTCTTTTAAGTGTCATATCAGCCAGTGAAGTGTGAATGGTGCATGAATTTGAGACTCCCACCAATCTTTAAAAATGAAGAAGAGAAAATAATGGCATCTGAGATGGCATGATTATCAGATCATGTTTCCCTTTTCTAAAGTATGGGTATTCTGTAGTTTTCAGTCTAACATTCATGGCCAAGTATTATTGTGTTTAGGTTCAACATCAGGGACAAACAAAAGAGTCTTTGCCACATTCAAGTTGGACTTTGTACTAGGGTTTAATTGAACAGAAGGTTCACACACACACACACACACACACACACACACACACACGCACACACACACACTTTTCAAGCTTCGTTGAGTAATACAGCTTAGAGCAGGTTTAAGATAATGAGCTTGTTATGAGTTTCACACACTGAGAATGAGAAGGACAGTGGCGTCCACATATATTAAACCCACTAGGTTTCACATTAATGTTTTTTTCCTACCACAACTTTAATCATGTATGAAGAAAAATACACTATGATGTGACTGGTGACATTTCTTTCACAAATTTGACAATTTTTATTTATTTTAATTATTAGTTTTAAAGTACATGGATGTAGTCTCTCAATTAATATGATCTCAAAAAATCTACATAAAATCTATATAAATAAATTAGTAAAATGCTCTTTAATAACTTTAAATGGAGTATAGAGTGGCATGTCTCACTGTGTTGTAGGAAGTGAGCTACCCAACTACACAAGCAAAATTAGAAATCTGTGTAAGTAACCCCTTTTATGAATAGTGTTTGCTGGCCAATCTAATGGTGATGAAGAGTTTATTTCTCTGTATATAAACCAAACTGTGTTTTTAAAATACAAAGCATGAGTGCTTGCTAAAATATTTTAGTGTTAGAAATCTACACACCTAAATAGTATGACAATTCAATATCCATGCAGTAACAATCATTGGTCACACTTTATAGTAGGTGGCCTTAACTACTATGTACTTACATCAAAAAATAACTACAATGCACTTATTGTGGTCATATTGTATTGCAAAACACTTCTGCTGCTACTGAGGTGGGATGCGGGTAAGGTTAGTGACAGGTTTGGTGGTATGGGTAGGTTTAAGAGTGGGTTAAGGTCAACAGTTGGGTCAACAGTGTAATTATAAATGTAATTACTGAAATTAATTACAGATGTAATTACATATAGATATTTTTAAATATATAAGTACAATGTAAGAACATGTATGTACACAATAAGTGCATTGTATAAAATGATTAATTTAAATGTAAGTATATAGTAGTTAAGGCCACCTAATATAAAGTGGGACCCAATCATTTTGTGCCATCTAAGTGCATTATAAGTGCATTTTAGGGAAAACAAACAAACAAAAAAATAAATAAATAAAAAAACAAAAAACAAAAAACAAACATGAGAGTACATTTAATACATTACATTTGTGTATACAATATCAAGGACACAAATACTCAAATGTAGACCTCTAGAAAATATGATAATTTAATTGTACGTATTGTGTTGCATCTGCCCCCCCCCCCCACACACACACTGAGATTACTGTTTTTGCCAGAGAACAGAAAACATGTTTTTGAAGATACATTTTTTCTTATGTCATACTTTCATGATTTTATGCTCTGATCCTTGTGAAAGAAGTCAAAAGACAAAATCCAGAGAGAGAGAGAGAGAGAGAGAGAGAGAGAGTGAGTGAGAGTGAGAGAGAGTTTGGCCCGAGGAAGTGGGGAAGTGGACCGCATATGGTGTTAATCATGCATGCTGTAATGTCTGTGTTTAACTGCACTCCAACATACGTATACAAGGAGAGACAGAAAGAGGCAAGCAGACAAGGAAATCTAGGTCAGAATGATGGCACTTTAGTGATGTTTCTGGGGCTGAGGTTGATTTTCCACTTCACTCAGCAAAGACCCACTGTCAACCCCACACTCCTCCCTCCCCCTTACACAGCAGCGGCTGGTGGTGCTGCACTATGACTATGTTCATTCATTCATCCATGCTACAACCACATTTTCCTCTCTCCCTTGTGACTTATTACCTGAGTTAATCAGCAGGGAACTCTTATTTGAAACAACCAATATCTGAAAGCACTGTGTACTATTGTAAGTTGTCTCTTATAATAAATGTGTGTTTGTTTATTTGTTTAAAAGCATTTATTGAATAACTATATTATTTATTAATAAATTAATAAAATTAATAATGATTTTTTTAAATATTAGACTTTAATTTTGTTTCAGTTTTTAGATTCGATTTAATGTATTTTGATTTTTCATTATTTATTATTATTATTAGGAAAAACAACAAACCTACAAACCTTGGGTATCCACATCAATACACGAAATGTATAGAGATTACAGTTTAAGATACACTAATTAACATCAAATAATTAAATACAGCACTATCATTTTCATCTGATAGTGAGGGTTTGCTGAATGACGTCCTTCACTGTGGGCGTGGAGGTGTTGTGTGAAATTACAGATCGTACTATGACTAAGGCTTAGTTTATGAATATCAATTATGTACAGCTGACGTGTGTTAATACATTGCAATTGCTATTGCTCGGCTCATATATATTAAATACTTACCGTTGACGCTGCACCGCTCCTTTCCAATAGCGAGAGCGTTGCTCATGAATATTAAAAGCGAGACCTTCACAGTAGTAGGATTCGAAAATTCCCGGTCGGATTTCTCTTGCATGTGTAGTGGAGACTAATGTAACTCTGCCTGTCACCACTATAACAGCATCAACACACACCACCCTCATCTACACTTCCGCAACTGCTGTCAGATGCCGTCAGATGCCGTGTTTCTCCGGACAGAGCGGAATTAAGGACACATTTTCGGCCTTCTGGACCGCGGACACCTGAGACGCTCACGGCAAGTTACTGGGGATCGTACGAACAAATGTTCATTTATAACCTGGATCACTGCACATGTCCATTTGACTCGCCAGCACACACACACTGCACACGGCATTTCATTGTTATGAAATAAATGAGTAATTTAATGCGAACGGTTGTATGAGCGTAATGAATGAATTTGATAGTCTCATCACTTTCACCGGAGAGAGTTTATTGATCCTGCGCGCCGCGCTCATCGCTTGCAACATCACACACCCATATTTAATTCATAGCATTTGGTTCGGTAATGTAACAGTGGCATCTGTCCTCGTGATGCTTTGTTAAACGGTGTAGTTCCAGATTGAAACGCGTATGGTCGGTGTCGATTCTCTTTCATCTTTCCGCTGTCAATCATGATGACGCAGCGCTGTCAGTCTTCCGGCGGTTTGCTTGATGTGTTGTGCCGTGGTTTGATGATCGGAGATGTTTAGCTGCAGTGGGTCTGTGATGGCTGGTGCTGTGGGTGTGGTTCTGCCCGCCCGGTGCTGATGAAGACTGCCTCTGTGTCTCTGGATGCACTGCTTACTGGGTTCCCACGGTGATGGGAAAATTGGAAATAACGCGGAATTGTGGAATCGTTATTTCCAGGCCTTGAAAAGTTATGAGAATGTCTGCAGGCTATGAATATATATATATTTTAGTTATGCTCAGCTTCAGAATAGGGAAGAATGGGGCTAGTTGTCACAATAGGTCTAGCCTGTATGTCTGTCTTTTTCTCTGTCATTGGTTTATATCTTGGTTTCAAATGCCCAGTTCAAAACCTTGTTTAAATTGAATATTTTTGTAAATTCTGTCATCACATCATATTTTTTGATCATCGTATAGCTGTTGGGTATCAAGTGTTGCATGATAAAATTACATAATTTACAGAACGCTGGTAATATCTGTTAGTTAATTTTTATATGTTTGCTGTTTTAAAATCATTTTGTGATTCATAATTATGTAGTCAAACAAACTGCATTTTTTTAGGTGGCTAATTTTGGTTTGATTATGTTTAAATGCTGGTCTGTAGCCAGTTTCTGACTTACTGTTGTGCTTGTTGGTTTATTTAAATGAATAGTCCCAATCAGGGGAGAAATATGCACAGATCAAGCACCGAAACTCTTCTAAACAAAGATGTCAGTGGATTTTGTGAGAGGACAACAAAGGGACTTTTCCACTGTATGGAGCATTAGTAATGACTCATATTTTGGCCAGAAGCGACAATTTAAAGTTAAAATGCCATAATGATGGATTTGTTTCTTACAAACATGTTAACTGATGGCCTGGAGTCATGTCATTTACTTGTGGATTATTGTGATGTTTTTATCAGCTGTTTGGACTCTCATTCTAACGGCACCCATTCACTGCAGTGGATCCATTGGTGAGCAAGTGTAAGTAAATTTCTCCAAATCTGTTCCGATGAACAAAAAAACTCATCTACATCTTTGGCCTTTGCGTGCACATTTTCCGCAAATTTTCATTTTTGAGTAAACTATTTCTTTGCATGTCATATTTTTCTCTCCAAGAACAAGAACTATAATTGTTGGGTATAAAGTGAATTTGATAAACCCACACTGACCAGACCAGGACTGGATATCTGAATGAGCAACAGGGCCCGGGGCCTCTGAGCTGTAGATCTCTGACCAGCCACTGGCTGTTTTTAGTCTTCAAGTGTCAGCCTACAACAGCACACATTTCCTAATTGTTTTATCCAAATTACAATTGCTGCTTAAAGCAGGATGGCATCTGCTACTAGGGGCTGTTAGAGGTGAAGGGGGCCTCCAAATATAGGTAGCCAGGGTCTTCATAATCTTGCCATGGAAAGGGTTAACTATATAATTAAGGAAGATTTTCAAGTACAATTTTTTTAGCCATTCAAACCTGTTCTGCATATTTATAGATATCTTTCACCTGAAATTGACTGAAACTGTTTAATCTACTTACTCTAACTTTACGCAGATGGAGGCTTAATGGAAGGCTTTAACAGAAAGCTTGAACTGTGTTCTCAGGACAAAAGTCATTTTTGTAAACGTCACATAAGGGCAAGTTGTTTTATTATACATTTTACTTCCTCTTTTTTTTTTTTTTTTTTTGGAAGCCAGAACACTGGTTTAATATTTCTGTATGTTGCCTTTTATAGCCTGTTTTAAATTAAATAAGTACTTTTGGGAAAAATGTAATTGTAACTGTTTTTTGTTTTATTAATTAATTAATTAATTTAATTTTATTTTTTTATGTGTTGGCAAATACCAAGTTCAATACCACTGAGTCTTTAACTTTCAGATGGTACTAATAAACTAATAGGTACTAATATGTACGGTACTAATATGCAGTTTTTTAGGGGTAAATAATATACAATGGTGTACTTTTTGAAAAGGTAACATACTAGTGACAGCTTTTGTACCTTTTTTCTGAGAGTGTACAGTGCTGTAATAAATAAGCTATAAATATGATATTATGGTGATTACCCTGGAATTTTTGTCTGATTAATGTAGCATTCAAATGTGGTTGACCTGGGCTGTGTTTCCCAAAAGCATTGTAAGCCTAAGTTGATCGTAGCTCCATTGGTGGCAATGGGTCTACGATGTACTTAGGCTTACAATGCTTTTGGGAAACGTAGCCCTGGTTGATTATGTCTGACTGTCAAATGCAGGTCTATAGCCAGCTCTGGACTTACTGTTGTGCTTGTTGGGTTTCTTTGCGGTTCCTTATTTGATTACATTTTGCTGGGTGGCTTCAATAAGATCCCGGACGTTGCACATTACTGTCACAACCCTCCTTGCCAAACACACTGTAGCATTTACACTGGCAACATAGCTGTTACGCCCTAACAGAACTTCCCTTAGCGATTTAAACCTGTTCCGCATCTGTATAGAGCTCTTTTACCACATAGACTGAATGTTTTTAATCTGCTTACTCTAACTCTAAACTGAGAAAGGTTTAAAGAAAGAGACAGCGTATCTCCATGGGACAGTCTTGTATGGTCACATGCGTTCACCCATGACCAACGAGCAGCTTCATTAATTTGAATATGCTGAGATAACACACTGCTGTTTCATTCCCCACCGGTTTAGATTACAACTTTATGTAAGTTTTTAAGATATCAGGGCATTAAATGTTTCAAAGGTCAGCAAAAATGTTGAACAAGGTAGACTTGTAATCGTTTTCATTCTGTGTCCTCTGGTAGTGGTTTACTTCAGTGAGTTTGGTTTGTTTTCCTAGGGTGGGACATTTGTAAATTTGTTTTGCATATGCACTATTGGTCTGTATGGAATGTATGTGGCCCCAAAATGTATAGACACTTATGTCAGACTTTAAAATGTACTGTTTGTGGTTGTAATTATGCAGATTTCAGATTTCATGTAATGCAATGACATTTTCATGTGTGTCTTAAGTGTCCAGGGGCCGCTGTATCTACCAGTGTTACTTATTGATATACCATTACAGTTTTTATCAAATATTTTAATAATCTTTTATTTTTCCAATTTTCAGTTTTAATTTTAATTTTATAGTAATGTTATGTTATGTTCATTTTATTTCAGTTTTAGTTTTTATTTATTTACAGTCAGTAATTTTATTGCTTCAACTTCAACTTATTTCAGTTACCAAGGCAGCATTTCTATTTTTTTATAGTTTCATTTTATTATTATTTTTTATTTAATTTTAAGTTTAGTTGAACTTTTATCTAATATTTATTTTATTTTAGCTTTATTTCAGCGAACAAAATGTTTTTAATAGTTTTAGTTTTAGTTAACAATAATAACTCTGCACTACCTGAAATACAAAGTTTAAATACCGTATTTACGAGCACCTCTCTCTTCTCTCTCTGTTTTTTTTTAAGATAAAGATTTTGGAGTCTTCCTGTATTTGACTATTAGCTACCTAATAGTGTAAAATGCGATAAAGTGGTTTTATTTTTTATTATTATTATTATTTTTTTCCTTTCCAGTTTTTATAGGGAACTTGACTTTGATGTTTCCCATAAACTTGCAATATCTGCAGACTGGCTGTAAACTCTTGTGACTGGCTGGACATCTGGGAGCCAAATGTGTATGTGTGTGTGTGTGTGAGTGTGTGAGTGTGTGAATGTGTGTGTGTGTGTAGGATATATTTAGCAAATGTTCAACTCATGCAAATGTTCATAATTTTATAAACCCCTGGTTTGCTGTCATTTTGCTTAAGGAAAAATAAAATAATGTTTTGGAACCGATGACGTAATTGTGAAATGTCATTAACAGTTCAAACTAGTTTGTTAAACACTCATTTTCTCCAAGAAACTGAATTACAATCCAGATCCAGATGTGTTTCAGTGTGTTGTAGACCATATAACAAGTCACCAGTAGTTTAGTTTTTTTCTGTTTCTTTGCTGTGCTATAGTTCATTCTCCAGATAAGAGAGATATTGGAGTCTCAATCTCTGTGTTAGAGAGCAGTAAAGCTTTTGTGTGTCTGTACTCTTGAAGGAATTTTTTCATGTGACAAATAGGTCAAGGTAAACATCTTAATTTAAGGTTAATTAAGTTGTATGGCTATTCTTTCAGTCGCTTATAAAGGAGTTTAAAAAGCTCGCCTAACCTGATTTTAATTTAATTTAATTTATTTATTTTGATGCAGTGCTAGTATTAGCTAATTTTGCGATTAAATTTTCTTTAAACAGTGTTGAAGCAAATATTGCTTTTTAAAATATGTAACAAAGGTGAACTTATTTAAAGTAGCTCAGTGTGTTCATGAATTTATAGTGGTCATAAAGTTACAATTTAATATTGTTTAAATATTATTAAAAAATATAATAAAAAAACTGAATTACATATAGTTGCAATCAAAATGCAATCAAAACCTGCAAGACATTTTTCTGCCGAGAACAAAATTCTATGAAGACAGTTAAACAAAGGCATCAGTTAACTATTACTATAAGACGTTTATCAATACATTTGATTTGAGAACATTTGAGAATGTAAAGTTGATGAAAAAAAAAAAAAAAATCAAATTATACATAATTATTCGACCCCCAAATTTTGTGCAGAATCTTTTATTCTTTATAACCTTTAATAAACGCTGTCTGTAAGTGCTCAGAAACTTCTGTCACCTCTCTACTGCAATCTTGGCCCATTGAAAAGCTTCCAGATCACTGATAATCTTTATTTTTTTCAGTGCCACTGCTTTCTTTAAATTGCACCAAATATTTTAAATTAAATTAAGATTTAAATGTAAAGACTGAAAAGGCCATATAAGAACATTCAATGACCAATCACTGAGCCAAGATTTGGATGTATACTTTGGGATGGCTGTCCTGCAGGAAAATCCATTGATCATCAAGCTTTAGTCTCTCCACAGAAGACATCACAATCTTTGCCAAAATGGCCTGATACTTCAAAGAATCCATGATTTCCTTCATACAGTCAAGATTTCCACTTCTCGCAACAGCAAAACACCCCCATAACAAGAATGGTCCAACTTCGTGTTTGACTATGGAAATGGTGTACTTCTGCTCAAGCTTTGCGTTTCTTGCAGGCATACCGCTGATCCATGGGTTCAAAAAGATTCAGTTGGGTCACATCACTCCATAAAACATTCTTCCAGAGCTCCAGAGGTCTATCCAAATTAATTTTAGCATATTCAAGCCAGCATGTTTTAGCATGTTCTTCTTGGTCAAAAGTTGCATTTGGTGAGTTGTCCTGACATGAAGGCCAAGCTCGTTTAGTGTTCTTCTTATACTCTACATTGAAATGTTGCTTCCTCCTTTCGTCAGGTCATCTTGCAAGTCTTTGGAAGTAAATTGAGGGTTTTTACAGTTGGTAGCACTTTATTTTACAGTACGTGTACTTCCCTGGTACATGCATGGTAAATATCTTGTACTTACAGGCAAATGAGTGGTAACACAAGGTACTTACCTGAAGAGTATGTACATAAGAAACACAGCTGTACTTAACAGTCGTACATGCATGGTAATTAGTTTGTACATACAGACAAGTGTGGGTAAGAACAGTCACTTACAGGTAGTGCCCGTACATGGTAACTAATTACATACTTTACTGTAATGTGTATATACCTGGTAAATATGTAGTACTTACGGATACAAACAGGCACATCCTTACAGTATCCGTATATGGTAACTAATAAGACACATTACTATACTTACTAATGGTATATACGTGGTAAATATGTAGCACCTACGGAAAAATGTGGTATTATGTGGTAACAAACAAGACACATAGTACTTGGTGTATACGGTACACTTGGTAAGTCCTAACCTTACCTAATAAAAAGAGGACTGTTTTTCAATTGCTTGTGTAGGACTGTTAATGCTAATTTGCTCTCCACAACAGTGCTTACAAAGGTTGAAGAACTGGTAATTCCTGTGTAATGTTTATGTAAAATGGGGCACTTTATTTTACAGTCCTATTTCCATATACTTACTATGTAAGTACTGGGGTATATACCTATTATTTAATGTACAGAATACGTTATGCGGTACTCAAGTTGGGGTGTATAAACATGGGCCAAGGTACTTATTGAATAATTGATGGTAGATACTGTAAGGATATGCCTGTTTGTACCCACTTGTCCATAAGTACTACATATTTACCATGTATATACATTAGTAAGTACAGTAAAGTATCTAATTAGTTACAATATACAGGCACTACCTGTAAGTGACCGTTCTTACTCACACTTGTCTGTATGTACAAACAAATTACCATGCATGTACGACTGTTAAGTACAGCCATGTTTCTTATGTACATACACTTCAGGTAAGAACCTTGTGTTACCACTCTTTTGCCTGTAAGTACAAGATATTTACCATGTATGTACCAGGGAAGTACACATACTGTAAAATAAAGTGCTACCATTTATTCTCTATAGCTTTTTTAAGAGCTCTTTTGACTTGGCCATATTTGCCACTCAGCTTCCGCTCATTCATGGGCTAAATTTGTTTACAGTTTCCAAAGACTTGTATTTTAACAGTTTTGTGCCCTACCATACAAACAAGTGACTTAAAAACAGCAATGATGAATAGAGGTTGAGTAATTATGGCATTGCTGTATTACAAAAAAATAATGTAACTCAAAAATATTACATTATATATTGCCATTATCACCTTTTATATGCCTTAAAACTGTTAGAGATGCACATTTAAAAAAAAAAAAAAAAAAAAACTCTGGATCTTCAGAAAAACATACATTTGAAAATTATTATAGTATATAATTTTGTAATAATTTTGATTGCAAGCATATGTGGTATATGAACTATGTATATATGTCACTCAAAAAAAAATAAAAAAAATAATACAAAAGCTGTAGCAGGGGTGGTACATTTTTTTTGGGCCTAAAGGGCCATGAGTACTTTATTGTTACATAAATGGTACATATTAGTTCCTTTTGAAAGATGGGGCCAGTTAAAACACTAGCAGGGCAGTCTGAACTATGGGCCTAACAGGGCAAGCAGAAGCACCCCCCCCCCCCAAAAAAAAAAACCTGCAGCCATCCTAAAACTATACTTAAAAAAAAAAAAATTGTTATTGGAGATAATATAATATTAAAAACATAAAAGGTCATTTTAGTGTACTTAAAGAGACACTTTCATGACACCCCCCCCCCCCCACACACACATACACACATACACACATACAACAACAACAATACACAGTAGTAGGTTGACCACTATTTTTGGCCACATAGTGATTGTTGCATCTACTGTCACGTAATACCATGAGACACCACTAGATGGAGGTACAAACATGCAAAGTATGTTGGAGCCAAATTCCAGTGAGTGAACAAATGGCACATGTGAGTGTTCAGATCACTGTGTGTAAGATTGTTTGTGTTGACTGTAGTCTGTGAGCATGTGTAAGGGCAACACCCTCACTCTTACTGAGTGGAACAACTGTGTGTGCAGGCACTTTGAATGTTGACCGACCCTTTCTGTTTCCAGCAGGAGAAGAGGAAGATGCCGGTGACGGTGTGGTCGATTTCCAGTGTTACAAAAGGTTTAGAGTGAGATTTGATTGTGGAAGTGTGGATTTGACTGGTAAATCATCATTTGGGGAGGATGGCTGCAACTACGCCCAACTCGGCCCCACCTCCCAAAAAGAGCAGAGGAAAACAGGAAATAGAAACTCTGCAGACAGCCAATGAAGAGCTGAGGAGCCGATTGAGTGACTTGCAAAATGAACTGCAACAGGAAAGAGGCAAGGTACGCTCATCTACTGTATGCCTTTGTTCACATTACACCCAATCTGATTTTGTGCACTAGTAGTATTTCAAATCCTACAAGCATATTTAAAAAAAAACGTAATTGGACATAATATAATATTAATAACATAAAAGGCCATTTAAGTGTACTTGAAGAGACACTGTCATGACACTTAAGCACACTTTTAAAAGGTGCACTTTGTAAACATGCCACATTAAAAGTTTTACTTATTGTAATGATATTCAAAAATACATTTCTAGTTAACATAATTTAAATGTACTAAATTGCAACTTCAACATTACAAATGTGTAATATATTTAAATTCAAATATATTTAAATACATGACATGCACATTTTAATAGAAAGGACAATAAGGCATATTTTAGTTTACCATAAATGCTTGTTAGTACATTTAGCAGTAACACTTTAACCATATTTCAAAGACAGTAGAATTATGATATCGCATATAAAGATGTACTTAAGTCCTACTAAAGTGGGTCAAAATAGCAATATGCAATTACAGTATGTGCGAAAAAATATGTGCAAGTGCAAACTGAATGTAAAGTATTTCGGTAATAAGTACATATAAGTAAAAGTATGTTAAGTAAGTTTACATCTTATTTTTTTTTTTTACGAGGAACTGATGAAAACTAATCTGTTTTTTTTTTTCAGACATAGTTGTTAGTATCCAGTACATCAGTTGCCGTAGTAATGGCTTAAGTATCAGTAACCAGGAGACAGAAGTCATGATTTGTGAAAATAGAGGACTGGAAAAGTGGAAATTTGTACTCTGCCAATGTTTTTTTATGACATCTCAGTGTGATCCAGAAAGCATAATCTGGAGCTATTAATATTTTTCAGATATGGAAGCATCCATAATCGCTCACAAATTTCCGCATTCACTATTTACTAGTGTATTTTAAATAGTTCACTATATGAAAACTGAGTGATGAATTTACATTTGACATTATATCTGCATTGCTCAATGAGGAAAAATAAATTAAAAACAGTCAGACTGAATCACATTTCTTAAAACCCATGTTGTAAGACTGTAGTCAGACTGTAAATCATACAAGAGTCATTTAAATAAGATTTGCTTGCATTCTTCTTGCTGTTCAGGCTACAACCATCTAAACCGATTCAGAAGATTTATCCTCTCATGAATCATATATCCCAAAATCCATCACCAGTCTGAGCTGTAATTTGTGCCAGTGATTACTTCATGGCCATAATGAGTAGAAGAGAAAACATGCCACACCCTCTGGAAGCGTCAAACAATAGGACAGCTTAACGCTGCTGGAAATCCAGGATAAATGTGACAGTTTATGGAGTCAGGGAATTATTTCACATAATCAAATGATGCCAGCATAGTTTTAGACCTGGTAAATTATATGAAATCAAACAATGTTTTTACACAGAGTTTAATGCAAAACCAGTTTGCTACATTTCATTCCTTCTAGCTCATTGCTTGGTCACTACATTTTGTCCCTCTCTCTAAACCATTATAAAACCCTGAAGGTTATAAAATATTGATGGAATATGAAGACATTTGCTAATGGTGGAAACAAAGTGAAGAGAATATGTGGCAAGTGCCAAAAAGCTAGGCACAAATCCGGTCAGTAAATTTAGAGGATGGAGGTCTGAGAGAATAATGGACATTTTTATAGTCAATATACGTTTTCTAATTATGCCCTACTCTACACAAGGCAAGTTAATTGCCTTAACACATTTCACACACAATGGTAAGTTCATTTTATAATCATTTGAGAACATAAAATTAAATACTTGACTTGACTTGACTATCTGACAGAGCTTGAAAGGGGTGATTTAGATGTAAAATAATATGACTGATAGGAAGAAATACGCATGTGAATGATTAAATAAGTCTGTCTACAAAAATACCTTGCACATATGCGCAATTCCATGATGCATATTTTTTTACTACACTTTAATCTGTTTACATATGTTTTATGTAGGCCTACAGTATTTTGTTATTTAAATTTTAAGTTTTGGTTAGAGAAGGAAAAGATATTTACTAAAAAAACCCCACTTCTGACATGTTTGTCAGCCTTTCTTTTAGGCCTGTCATCAAGGCAAAATGACAATTATAATCACAGGCTTTCTCCAGTTTTCAGCGTGGTGACTGGGCACTGCTCACATGCTGATGTTTTGGTCAGAATACATGTAACGCACATGTAAAAGAAAATGTGAATCAGATTTAAGTCTAGGGCTCATACAAACAAAACCTTTAGAATCTGAAATCGGACTGGATTCATTTGGAAAAACAACGTTTTCAGTCTTTACTTGAATCTGGCTGCATTTGGGGCACATCTGACTTCTGGAAGCTTTTTCCAGCTGCAGACAGCATAATATCTAATTGTTTCATCATGTTTGAAATGAAACCTAGGTATCTGACTCATTCCTGATGAGCTGAGAGGTCTATCAGGTTCTTTCACTCTGCAGTTGTATAAACTGAAGGTCCGAGCCTCTAAAATATTTCAGGTTAACACATTATTTTAAAGTGACATAGTTACACATGCTACATGTACGTAACATAGTAATAATAGTAAATTATACGATTATGTCAAGTAACTAATCCTATACCAAGTACATGTAGTTAATATTATTCAGTACTTATTTGTGTAGTTACACTGTTACAATAATACCCTTAAAATAAAGTCTGTTCACTGAGAGTATGTATCTGTTTAAATGACTTGGACAGAATATTTTTGCCTTTTTGGAGACATTTACATGTTAAAAACTATAATTGTTTAAATCCATTAATGCCAAAGATTGGTATCTGACATCCAATTGGAAATTCACCCCAGGAATCTTAATAAAAAAATGTAAAAATACATTATTTTATTAATACCGTAGTAGTCACAGACTTGAAGAGGCAATGGAAGCTCTTTGGTGAACTTGTGACATTATGAGAACCTTAATGTGAATGCCAATATTCACCTTGGTTGGTGTCCTTTGAAATAACCTCGTCTCTCAATCTGTAGGTGGGTAAATTACGGGAACGTTTGCAAGAGCTACGGTCCCAACGAGAGACTGAGCAGCACAAGCACTCGGTTGCTCTCACTGAACTCCGCGTCAAGCTCCATGAGGAGAAGCAGCGAGAGGTGGCGGCCACACGAGAGAGCCTATCTCGGCAACACGAGACCGAGCTGGCCCGGGCGGCACGTCTCCGCGAGACAGAACTGGCCCGGCTTCAGGCACTGGTGTGTATTTTACGGGATGGAGCCAGCAGCGAGCTACGTAATGCCCTGAAGGAGGAGGCACGAGAGGAGGCCCGCAGGAGCTATGAGGCTGAGAAACTCAGGCTCACGCAGGAGCTACAGGAGGCGAAGACGTCACGGCGGCATGCAGAGGAGGCGCTCTCCAATGCTTTGCAGGCGGACAGAGCCAAAGCTGCCGATCTCAGAGTGGCCCATCAAGCTCATCAGGAGGAGATCCAGAGAATCAAACGCGAGAGCGAGAGAGAAATCCGGAGACTGGTAAGAAGGATGGATGGAGTTATCTAAAAACGTCACCACATGAAATTGTAAAAATAGTGGCTGATAGTCCCGCTCCAGTCACAGGCCCTTGGTTGATTCAGTGTGGCTTCTCTGGTTTACACCTTTTGGGAGGAATCAACCTACAAATGTTTATACATGCTTAAATAATTGTCTCTGTTTGACAATTGGCATACATCATTTTTCAAATATCAGCTGATATTAATGATAAGTTGATATTAATGTATAAAACCCCTCAAAATGTCTCAGTCTCATTACTTATATCAGTCAGTCACTAATTGTGTTTCTTATGACAGGGGACAGATGGACAGGATTTTCTCTTTTTTTTTGCACCGAATTGATATTAGCGCCCTTATAATGAGGAAAACTGGATGTGTTCAATACATCATCAAAGGATGATTTAAAAAAAAAATAGAGATCTGTTTGCCATTAAGTTATATTATACATTTTTATACCGTTTTGAAAAAAAAAAAAAAGAATTGGCCACACAAAAAGCTTATTATTTAATATACACCAATTTTTAAACACAGTTTATGTACACTACCATTCAAAAGGTGGGGTCAGTTAGTTTTTTTTAAACGTTTTTGTTTATTGTGAAATATTATTACAATTTAAAATATCTGTTTTCTATTTGAATGTATTTTAAAATGTAATTTATTTAGCTTTCAGCTTCATGACTTCAGTCTTCAGTGTCACATGATCCTTAAGAAATAATTCTAATATGTTGATTTGGTGCTCAAGAAACATTTCTTATGATCTTGATATTGAAAACAGTTATGCTGCTTCATATTTTTGTGGACACTGTGATACACTTTTTTCAGGATTCTTCAATGAATAAAAAATTCCAAATAACAGCATTTATTTTAAATAGAAGTAGTGTGTAACATTGTAAATGTTTTTACTGTCAAAAATCTAAATCTAAAAACAAAGATCTTACTGGCCCAAAACCTTAAAGTTTCTATATCTGTGCATAACTAGGAATTACTTCAATGCTATTTTTGCTATTAGTTCAGCAGCTAGACCTGAAGGAAGGAACTTTTGTGAAATGGACCACAAAAAGCATGTACTCAGATGTATATTTGTTTCAGATGGATGAGTTGAAGAGCAGAGATCGTGTGGTGCAGTCGCTGGAAAAAGAGCTGGGAGTGCAGGCGGGACAGACACAGCGTCTGCTGCTGCAGAAGGAGGAATCAGAGCGGCATTATGGGAGTCCGAAGAGAGAGGTGGCGCCATCTCTCGGGGAAAACTCAGACTCTGTCAGTAATCAGGTTTGTTCTGTTCTGCAATCAGAAATGGCTGATAAAAAGCTTTTATATCATCAGGAACATAAACGCTCATTAGAGCTGGACTAACATGGCAGAGAGCTTTTTCCTGCATGCAGAACTTCACTCCAATAAAAAGTATGTTTATCCATTCATAGGACGTGGATGAGAGGGAGTTCAGGAGGTTTCAGCTGAAGATCGCTGAGCTGCAGGCAGTCATCAGGAAATTAGAGGATAGAAACACCCTGCTTTCAGATGAGAGAAACGAACTGGTACACACTCTCAACAAACTAAGGACAAAATTCATATAGGAACTTATCTAATAGGATCTTATCTGAGCCATACACTGTAAAATATCCTGTTAAATTTACAGTAAAAAATGGCAGCTGTGGTTGCCAAAAATTCAGTGTAACAATACTGAGACAATATTTAAGTTTTAATAGAATAGAATATTGGTGCCTGTATATTTTACAGTTTATAACCGAGTATTTCATTAAGTGATAAAATGTTAATATACCAAGCTACCTGAACTACCAAAATGCTTTGTACCTTAAAATGTACTGATAACCAGGTGGTACAATAGACACCCACATGATGAATCCAAAGCAAATGTCCTGCTCATTAACATGGCCAGTATTCACTTATAGCTGATGCACATGATACAGACAAAACACCATCAGGGTAACACATTATACTAAAATAATGCAATAATCATAAACTAAAAAACACAAATCACTCTTTTTTGCATTACTGTTAACATAAATATGAAGAAACAAAACTTAAAATATAATCATATGTGGTGTGTCACACAGGGAACTTTGTTTTTCACAGTTTTTTTTAAATGGGAAATAATAGCTTTTCCTTCTAAAAACATACATTTGACAATATTTTACATGATGTTAAATCTGTAATAGTGAAAGATTATTGGGAACAATGTTTTGTGATTTTCAACTGGTTTTGCTTCAGCACCCAGATTTTATATCAAGTACCAAACATTATTTAATTTATTATATATATATATATATATATTATTTAACCTGCATTTTCTCCTCTGTTAATTCATCCTAACAATTAATGATTACACGGTTAGTTCTCAAAAGATTTGTATTTTGTGTTGTAAAAATCTGTAATATAATTCTCACACAGTAGGATCCTTTATGATAGCTTCCAAATTATCCCAACTGGACTTTAGTACAGATGTCTTTTATTCTGTGTGTAGCTCAGTCTCTCTCTCTCATACAGCTGAAACGAGTGCGAGAAACAGATGCAGAGATAAAGCCTCTCATGGAGAGGAATAAACGGCTGAATAAAAAGAATGAAGAGCTGCAGCAGACTCTACAGCGCATGGAGGACAAACTGAAGACCCTCAGCAGAGAGAATGCTGAACAGGTGTGCTGTTAAGGGAAAACTGAAAATTATGGGAAATAATGTTAGACAGGACATGGTTTTAATAATCAGGATCTGATTGGCTCAGCTATTGTTACATCATAAGAAAAGAAAATTTGTTTCAGGTGTAAAGAAAGTTATTACATTTTGATAAACAGTTTTATTCATTTAATGAACATTTAACATTTGTTATATTTATACTTAAACACACAAAGTTTATAGAGTACACCTCTGTCGCTGTGTTTCCTCAGAAAGAGAAATCCCAGCAGAACTTGCAGCCGGGTGGGCTGAAGAGACACACCTCTCTAACGGACCTGAGTCACGCCCACGAGCAACAGGAAGTCGAGTATCTGCGCTTGCAAATCAGCGAGCAGCGTGGTGTTATTGATGAGCTCACGCAGGTTTGTTTCTGCGAGCCATAAACACACACATGTTGATATTTGCAATTAGAATTTCAGAGCAGAAGAATTTCAAGACAAAACTGAGTTAGCTAGTTAGCACAGTTATACACTATATACAACACAAAGCTATGCATTTTGAACACTAGGTAGAAAATATATGCATAAATAATAAATCATACTTACAGGCTGTGTTCCAGAGGCACGAGATGGTCAAAATAAAGTGTGTACAGTGCCATCTTTAATGAATAAGTGACTAAAGTAGTAAGTGAATAAAATGATGGGAACACAATGAGAGGTTGGAGTTATACTGCTATGTCACTGTATAATACATTTTGACTCCTCAACATCCTCATCCTTTGGGAGTACATGCAAAGTGGTTTCACATCTGCAACACAGAAAATAGTGTCTTCTACACATGGCAGGAAGATCATTATGCAGATTTGTTACAAACCTACATAGGCTTGTGCCGGAAATAAGACTGGAATTACTGAGGACTCGTTTCAGGCACTTCAGAATCAGTTCTTTCATTTGAGAAAGAAATATCATGTCATGCATTTTGAAACTTTGAGACCTTTTACATCCACAAACTCCTATATTACACACTACATGAAAGGTAATTTCTGAAAACCCATAATAGGTGAACTTTTATGTTTTTAAGATTTTGATTACAGGTTATGAAAATTGGTAACACATAGTAGAATGTCTAAAGTGGTCGAAATAAAGAGTAAGTAACTTTGCAACTACATGTCAACCAGCAGTCATTAGAGTATTAGTAAACTGTCTACTTAATATCTTCTAACACTTTATTTTGATGGGTCCACAACATGCAACATACTATGATAATCTTTGCAAGTATGTCAACTTATTCTACTAACCCTAAACCTACCCTACTGAGAGTTAGTAGACATGTAGTTGCAAATTATTGAGAATTAGTTGACATGTAGTTGACATGTAGTTACAAAATTACTTATAGTTAGTAGAATGTCTAAAGTGGACTATAAAAATAAAGTGTAACCTGAAAATTAACATTTCAATGATAAGCACACAATAAAACCAGTAAATTTATTTTAGAAAGTAAAGATTGTCTGTTTTGATTTCATGTTATCTTTAAATCTATTTCTAGAGACATATTCTGTGTCCTTGCCTGGTTTTTTAGTTTATAATCTGTGTATGTGTGTATCTGTGTTTGTGTCAGTGTGTGTGTACTGTGTGTGCTTATTCTCTAAATTGGTCTCACCCTGTAATTATTTGTGTTTGGTAATCAGTGCTGTGTCTGTTAATTAGTTTGTTTACTTCATTAAGGCAAAGCCTAATTAGAAATGAGTTACTGCGTCACTCTCATTTTCTCTTCCCCTCCCTCTTGACTTCTGTTAAAATGCACGCTGATATTACAGTATTCCCAGCAATAAATGCATGTGACAATGTTTACATACACTATTTTTTTTTTTTTTAAAGAGATTCAAAAGTTTTTTTAAAAAAAAATACCTTTATTCAGCAAGAGTGCATTAAATTGACAAAAAAAAAAACAGCAAAAAAGTGACAGCAAAAAAAAACAAAAAAAAACAGTACAACTGTTTCATCACTGATAATAATAAATGTTTCTTGAGTACAAAATCAGCATATTAGAATGATTTCTAAAAGATCATGTGACACTGAAGAGTAATGGCTCCTGAAAAGTCTACTTTGCCATCACAGAAATAAATTACATTTTAAAATGTTAAAACAGCTATTTTATATTGTAACAATATTTCTCAATATTAATGTTTTAGCATATTTTTCATCAAGTAAATGCAGCCTTGGTGAGCATAAGAGACTTTAAAAAAATAAATTTGCACAGTAGTGTAAATTTGTTTGACTGTAACACTCATACTTGATTCAATGTGAAAAGAAACTCACTCTTTAAATGTTCTGCTGAATGAAGAATCTAAGTTTTGTGTTTTTGTATTATATTATTAACAACTTATTTAATGTGATGTCTGGATGTGCTTTCAGGAACGGGACAAGCTGATAATCAACAAAAAGAACAGGAGAAAAAACATCAAGTTGCCCAGGGTGAGCTGATCCTCTCATTCTTAGAATTATATTAAACCATATTTGGAGTCTCTTTGATGGAAGTTTTGCTCTGGTTAGTTTCTCGTTTCTTTAAAGCATATGGACACTGTCACTAAGCAACTGTCTCCTCCGAGGAGTGAGTGTGTGTGTGTGTGTGTGTGTGTGTGTGTGTGTGTGTGTGTGTGTGTGTGTGTGTGTGTGTGTGTGTGTGTGTGTGTGTGTGTGTCTGTGTGTGTTTCTTCAAGTGTGTGCTGGTTACATTGGCGCATTAATTGGCCTCTCGAGACCTCTGAGTCAAGCCAAGTTCTTTTTTCTTTCTCATGCTTTCACCAGCTAAACATCACTTAAACAGTCTCTGATTTCTGTTTTTTGCCTAAAAGGTTAAACCAGTCATCCAAACAACTAAAAACCCTATTTTCACAATGCAAAACTCTGTTAACGCAGTTGCGATTTCACTGTCCTTCAGAGTTTGTGTGTGTTTGGGTTTACTTCACTGTACTTTGGATATAAAATTATCCATTTTTTGTTAGCTAAATCTGACAAAACCTCCTTTGGGAACATTTGAGGATGTCCTGAATTGAAAAAAAAAAATACTACTGAATAAATGAAATAATGTTTTATTTTATTCTAAAAATGAGTGTGGGTCACTAGTATATGAAATAATTAATATATAAGCTTTTTATGATTAGCTTTATACTGTATATGGTACTGCATGTTCTCATTTTAATGAAGTAAACCTGTGTGTGTTTGTGGCGCTGTGGGGTGGGGTTCAGTTGTTCGTTCTCAAGAACCGTTGCTATGGAGGTGGAGTCAGTGGACTTGACTATAAATTCACACAAGAGAGAAACATCAAGACATTACCGTAACACAGGCTTTAACACACATTTGTAACTCTCATTTCCTGTGAACACTGAGGAAGATGATGCTGGTTAAAGAGGTTAAAAGGATATAACGCATACCATGACACTGGATTGAGGAGCACATATACACATCCAGTATGCCAGAGTACTTCCTGCTGGTGCTGTATCTCTCCATGTTCCTGTGTCTGTGTGCTCTGGTGTGTCTGTATTTCTCTGGCTGTCAGGAGATGACCTACAAACACGATGGTAAGAGCGATTGCATAGTGTATTCAAAGGACATCTGCGTGTCAGTTACATACCGTACGGTCCATGAAAATTGGCATTTTTTTAAAATATTATTCTGCATTTAGAAACAAGTCACATTGTGTTCACAGCATATGTGGGTAGTAATGACAATAATGTTAACTCCCTCGTTTTGTAAAAATGAACATTTACAGTAATGCACTTAATGTAAGACATTCCTAAAGGCTTAAACGCAGAAATGGTCAGGGTTATATTTTTGTTAAATCACTCACATTAATTTTTCCATGGCACTGCTGTTATTGGGCAGGTGAACTTCTGGTCATGCGTTACCATCATAATTCCTGTGGGTGGATATTTATCTGTGTAAACAAAAGAGAGGAGAGGCAAACTGTACTGTGCAGATAGTTACAGCATTTCCTTTTGGTATAGGCTACTTGTGGATATTGTCTGAAAGTTAAATTGGACTTTGGTTAGATTAGTAAGTGATTTTATTACACTAGTTTAATGTAAATACGTGTATAATATTTAAGCACTGGTTTCTTTCTTTTTCAGAGGCATGTTGTGGAGACATATTTTGGATTTGACGAAGAGTCTGTCGACTCTGAAACATCATCTCTGACGTCATATAACACCGACCGCACAGATCACACCCCTGCCACCCCCGAAGAGGATCTTGAAGATGTATGTCATGTAATTAATTATTTTACAAACCTTAATACCTGCACAAAACACTCTTGCAGCTCAGCTGCACTACCGTTCAAAAGTTTGGGGTCAGTATGATTTTTTTCCCCTCTCTTATTTTCACGAAGGCTGCATTTACTTGATCAGAAATGCAGTACAACAGTTATATTGTGAAATATTATTACAATTTAAAATAACTGTTTTGTATTTTTGTATTTTATAATATAATTTATTCTTGTGAGGGCAAAACTGAATTTTTAGCAGTAATTACTGTTTTCTGTGTCACATGATCCTTTAGAAATAATTCTTCTATGCTAATTAGTTGCTCAAGACACATTTTTTATTATTATCGATGTTGAAAACAGGTGTGCTGCTTAAACATTTTGTGGAAACCGTAATGTGCTTTTTCAGGATTCTTTGATAAATAAAAAGTTTAAAAGAACAGCTTTTATTTGAAATGGAAATCTTTTGTAACATTATACTGTAAATGTCTAAGTTGTTTTTTAAGAAAGAAATCAATGCTTTTATTCAGCAATGACACATTACATTCCTTAAAAATGACAGTAAATAAAAAATTACTGGCCCTAAACTTCTGAATGGTAGTGTACATCCAAACCAAATGCACCAGTTAGAATCTTAATCATGTTTACGTCTCTTAAATCATATTTTCCTGTGCTGTCCATCAAAGTTCCTGAGAAGATTTTTTTTTTTTTTTTTTTTTTTTGATTTTTTCAACCCATATCAAAATCCATTTTTTTAGTGTGATTTGCTAGTATGTGTAACTTGCTCTGCACATTTGACATGGATAATACATCAACTAATTTAGCTTATAAAGAAAAAATGTATTATTATTTTTCTAAGTAAGAAACAACCTAGCAACAACCTAGTACAGCTACTTACTGTCCATGAAAATGTAATTCTGAGCAACCACATAGCAATACAGTGAAAACAACTCAGCCACTAGCAGTACCATGACAATCATTAACACCACCCTAACATTTCGATTATCTTCTGACAGTAGAAAACTGTAGTCTGCATATTCATTTCATAAATTTGGCAGCCCGGGAGAGTGTAAACATGGTGTCAAACTACTGTGTTTGTTTAATTCAAAGCATTCATTTGAATTAGACTTGTTATTTGGTCAGATGCAATGAAGTGTTGTGCTCAAGGGACCATGATGAGGCGTCTCAGCAGTTCTCTTGTTCATAAGTGGCCCTCTATCTTCATGTTGTTTACTGATCGCCAGAGCTAGTTAACGAGAAGTGGGATTTTAAGCCATGAAGACGATCCCATAACAATGTGTTCATGTAGTGTTCTCAGCTCCCTCGGATATGCTGTTCATTTAATAAGATTTTCTTCACTAAATGTCATAAAAATTAGGCACAAATTTGATTTGTTTTAAGTTTGATTTTAGTTTACTGACTGAAACTGTTACTAACTGTAAACAGTTGTTTGTTTACAACTAACATTTTATTGTTGCACAATGTAAACTGTATTATCGCACAGCTGTATAAAGTCGGATATGTATTATATCCAGCTTTATCTGTATATATACAGCGTGCTCATGTAAAGCAATATAAAACACATAGAAAATCTAATCTATTTTATGTGCTAAATTTGACTCTAATTAATGTATTAAAACATTATAAACAATAACATCATGATTTCCTGTAATGCTGCTTTGAAACAGTGTGTATTATGAAACAATCCTCTGCACAATCTGACTTTGTTGCAGCCTAGAATTAAACTGCTAGTTTCGTCTGGCCAGAGGAGAACGGCACACTATTTCGACACACTATTTCCCTGTTTAATACTGTAAAGCTGCTTTGACACAATCCGCATTGTAAAAAGCGCTATATAAATAATGGTGACTTGACTTGACAATGTGTATTGTGAAACGATGTGATTCATGATAATTACAGACACTTTTACAGGAATCCACTGTAATTGTATTAAATATAATGGGCCTTATGATACACAAGCAGAATAAATTTCTGTGTAAATCTTCTGGAAAACCAGATGTGTTTGAACAATCTGAAATCATGCAACCCAGTCCTACCTGATTCAGTGCTTGGTCTTAAAGGAGTAGTTCACCCAAAAAAGAAAATTTGTCTTCAAAAAGATTTTCCCACTGCAAGCAAGCAAAATCATATCCAAAAAATTGATAGCACAATAACAACCGAAATGTGAATCAGACAAACTTGTCTGAGGTTGTCATGAGTTGTTTTTTTGTTTTTTTGTTTTTTCAGGAACCACTTAACTAGATTTTTCTTTATAATGGTTCACATATAAATGAAAATTCTGACTTTATTTTCTTACCCCCTTGTCGGTCCAAACCTGTATGAATTTCTTGGTGCTGTATAAATTCCACGCCACCTCCCCCAAAACTCTTTGGTTACCAATATTCTTTCAAATATCTTTTGTGTTCACCAGAAGAAAGAAAGTCCTACAGGTTTAGAACAACTTGAGGGTGAGCATATGTCTTGTTAAATGAGTTCATATTTTACATGAACAGCTGGGAATTACTTGGCCAGAATTCTCATGAACAAATGTGACAAACGGAATTGCATTTGTTATTCGTCAGGGCTTTTCCCGAGAGGAGGCAGAGCTGCGATTTCGGCAGCTGACTCGAGAGTACCAGGCTCTTCAGCGAGCTTACGCACTTCTGCAGGAGACTACGGGGCCTCTGGACCCTGAGAGACACTGCAGGGTGAGGGCCCATGACGCCTACTCCACAGACGCATGTTTAACCCCACCAACACTGGACATTCTGAAGGATCCTTTTCTTACCACTATTTTTTTTTTTTTTTTTTTTTGATAATTTTTAGATCTGAATCAAATCGCACCAATGTTTAAATACAGTTTAAATTAACTGAATTCCAAGACCTTTTCAGAATCTCCTTTACCCACACTGAAATACCACTCATCTGTTGATTCACAGCCAGCATTGTAGCAAGCATGGCCGAAAATTCCTGCCTCCAAAAAAAAAAAAAAAAAAAAGCTACCAAAATTTCAAACATTTGTCATTTGAAATTCTTTTGAAATTCAAAAGAAGCCAATATAGACTGTTTATGCGTACATATGCCCTAGGCTGGCTCTTTGATTGGCTCTGTGCTCTGTCCGTCAGACACGGGGAGCAGCTGCAGACGAGGCTGATTGGCTGTCAGGCATGGATTGCCGACCTGGAGCGGAGCTTGGCAGAGAAGGGGCAGGTAAATAAGAAAGAGGGCGGGGAGAAGACACCCCTGACTCCAGTCACATTGGCTTTGCTGCTTGTCTTTCTGACAGCCATGCTTGTGTGCTGGTGCTACAAAGAGAGGATATGGCACCAAATCATGTGACTTCCCCCACAGGATCAGTCATACTGTACAGTTTTTGTCAGTCATACTTTACAGTTTTCGCCTGTCATACTTTACAGTTTTCGCTATTTCTGTACATTTCCTTTGCTTGACCAGTGCTTTTTACTTTGCCTTTTCAATGTATATTTTAATCAAATCAGTCAGCACAGTTAATTATGGCGTAATTATTTCATATTGCTGTTTGTGCCCTGCCATCTCCCCTTTATACTAAAACCTTGTTTTCACAGCCTGCATTAACACTAGATTTGAGAATTGTGCTACATCCTGTCCGCTGACCAAAAATTGAGGGTGTAGTAGGGCATAAATATATTGCTGATCTTTCGTTGACGTGATCTGCTCGGAATGGAATACTGCTTACTGTTTTTTAAAGGGTCATGAAACCCCCCTATAAAGTGTATTAGTGCACACCCAATTTTTCAGTTGCATTGGCTCCAGAGGTATTTGTTCCATTAATTTTCCCATAAGTCTTTTTAAAAAAGTCTTCATTAAAACAATATAAACCATGAACCAAGCCAACCAGCTACATTACAGACGTATGTTAAACTCAGACAAAAGACAAATATACTAACTGTTTTACTGAAGGAAAAAACTAAATGAAGCAACATAATCAAATATAGATAGACAGATAGATAGATAGACGCATATACAGTATATATACAAATATATAAGTATTTTTAGAGTGTTTGGAGATGTAATTACATCATGTGTGTGCTTCATGGGAGTGGCCATTCCCTCCAGAGTATTTTTTGGTGTGATTTTAACTCCATCTGACTGTACTGGCATAATGGGTAATTTAGTTTCTCACTCACAAATTCTGCTGTTAAATTGGTTATTTTAAAAATATGTTGAAATAATGTTGCCTGTGGCTTCAACAAGCACCTTACTATCAATTAACAACCTCAGAGTTCACAGGTCTGTCTTTAAGGTTTGTCATTACAATAATTTTAAAAGAAAGAAAATTAAGTTCTTTTACTTCTGGAGCTGTTGCATTGTTCTTCCCATTAGTTCTCTCCGCAGTTCTGAAAAATGGTACAAAACTGGTTGTGGTAAGCTGTAGGTAGAGAGGAAGAAAGAGGAAATAGACAGCAACGGATCTAGCTTCTTGTTAACTCTCATTATCTCCTTTAACTGTCACTCCCGTTTTTGAACATAGGCACGTTAAAGTGCACTATCAAACTTAAATTTTTGTAATTCATGAATGAAAACATTTTGTAATATGGTTTTGGTATTTTCCATGTCTGATGGAAAAATGGTTTTCAAAGGATGAATTTTGAGATTTTACAGCTTTCAACTGATATATATAATTTATGATGATTTCTAAGCGTCACTTAGAAAAAGGCAACAAAGAAAGACTTTTTCTGAGAAGGTCAAGAACTCTTTATTATGATGTAGATTTTTTGAGGTCCATTCTAGTCATAAATAATCTTATTTACTTTCCTACATAATTTGTAATGCTTTTATTAAACATTGATAAATATCTATTTAGAGTCTCAGAAACCTTTCAATAAATATACTTTTTTATATGGGATTAGGTTAAGATTTCCTGTAGCTCAAATAGTAGAGCATGGCGCTAGCAACACGAAGGTCATGGTTTGATTCCCAGGGAAAGCAAGAGCTGATAAAATGTAAAATTGGCAAGCTTGAATGTACAATATGAGGTAAGCTTTGGATAAAAATGTCTGCTAGGATTTGTTGCATTTTAATGAAGTAAATTTAGGTGTCCCACTGGGACGGGTGACAGTTTTAAAAGTTAAATGCATCATGTTTCCCCCAAAACATGCTGCAATTCACCACAAATAAACAAATATATTATACATGGTTTCATGCATCAAATATATCATACATGGTTTCGTACATTAAATACACACACACACACACATCATGTGATTGTTATGAAAATGACTGCTTTTGAGACTGTGTAAATGAATCATGTTTGTGTCAGACTTGTTGAAGAGAATTTATGCAATGCAGAAACTTTTACAAAGCAAAAATGAAAATAGTGCAAAAAACTTTACCAGATTTCTCTATAATTAAAAAATTAACTGATGCTAACGTTGTCTTCTATGATGTGCAACACAAACAACTCCTGTAAAAATCTCAGAAAATGTAGTTTAGTGTTTCATGACCCTTTAAATAGTATGTGAAACAGAATTGTGAATTATTCAACATTTGCTAAATGTTTGAAACAATACTGTGCAACAATGTTTATGCATGATCTCATGTTGCACATTTAGTTAGGTGAATGCTGACTGTTCACCAGAAAGAGTTAAAAATCCAAATTTATATTAGTTCCAGTTCACACTGGAGCTGGAACACTGATAATGGAAGTGCATTGTTTCCCTGTTGTACTACAACAAAAATAGTAAGAGTAGTATGCTATTCCGAACATAGCTATTTTTGGCTTAGTGATCAGTTGGTTTACAGTGTATGTTTGTCATTGGTCAGCCTGCTCTTGCATATGTTTTGTTTCTTTTCTCTGCTTGTCTTTTATTGGTTGCTTGATGTTTTTTTCCCCCTGTAAAATATGGAAATGGTCTTACCTGCATGCTGCCTAATAAATCTCAGCAATTTCTCCATCTTTAACTTCTTTTTCTCTATGTGTTTCTTTGTTTATGCTGAGCTCAATGTTTAAGACTGATTATTTGATAAATGATCTGAGATTATTTTGGTTGACACAAGTAATTGAGAGTATGGATTGTGTGTGTGATTAGTGATAATAAGAGTGTTAGATAAATACTAGTAGTGTAATTTGTAGTGGTGTGTGTGGGTTTATGTTATGCAGGACTCAAAGTGGGTGGAGGAAAAGCAAAATCTTCTCAGGGTGAACCAGGAATTCAGAGAAAAGGTACAGCCTTTGTCCGCAGTTTCCTACAATCTACATATACTGAAACATAAACACTTAACATTCTTCTGGTCTGTGTCATTCTTTCTGTGTGTATGTGTGTGTGTGTGGGTGTGGTAGATAGTATCGCTGGAGCAGTGTGAAATGCGATTACGCTCGGAAGTTCAAGACACCCTGGATCAGAATGAGCTGCTTGAATTCCGAATTCTAGAACTGGAAGTAAGAGAATCTGTTTTGCTCCCACAGCAGCAAACAGGGACGGCCAAATCCAGCTCATGTCTACACAAGCTACATACATGAATCCATTTTATCCCCTACATACACAAAACTGGCACTGAGTTTTGTTTTCATGTTGTTATAGATATTTTCATACACATTTTAAATGTTTTTTTTGTTTGTTTGATTGTTTCAAGAACTGTATATTTATATCACTATTGTTTTGTTAATTATAAGTTTTAGTGGAATAAAATTTATTTGAATGAAACTCCTCACTATTCTTTTTTCTTTTTGACTGCACTTCCTGCATGTGTTTTTATTTGTGTACACACAAAAATTCACTATTATTTATTGGTCATGTCAACTTTTCAGTTAGCAGATCATTATTCATCCCAACACATATGTATACCTATGTACTCTTTTTGTATGCTTGTAGAATGTTGTACATATTCTATGAAATGTTCAATATTTTATGTGTGATCATTGTGAAATATTTGTGAGAAGTTATTTAATTTACAGAATCCAATTTGCAGTATACGGTAACTGCAGCTGCCAATTAGAAAGAGCTCTTTCTTCAAATTACTGCATATAATTAAGTGCATACTGTTTGATTACAGAAATGACTCAAAGCGTGTGGTTTATAAGTAATTCAGTTGAAACATTAGGTTGTTTGAGTGTGCTTAAAGGGACAGTTCACACAGAAACCAAAATTTTGTCACTCTTATGTTACTCCAAACATGCATGACTTTCTTTTCTTTCTCCGGAACACAAAAGAAGATATTCTGAATGTCATTAGAGCCCAACCAACAAAGACACTCTGCATCTCTCTCTCTCTCTCTCTCTCTCTTATATGTGTGTGTATATACAGTGGGTACGGAAAGTATTCAGACCCCCTTAAATTTTTTCAATTTTTTTATGTTGCAGCCTGATACTACAATTGTTTAAATTCATTTTTTTTCTCATTAATCTACATGCCGTACCTCATAATGACAAAGTGAAAACAGAATTTTAATAATGTCTGTAAATTTATTAAAAAGAAAAAACTGAAATATCACATTTACATAAGTATACAGACCCTTTACTCCATACTTAGTTGACGCACCTTTGGCATTAATTACAGCTTCAAGTCTTTTTGGGTATGATGCAACAAACTTTGCACACCTGGATTGGGGAGTTTCTTACATTCTTCTTTGCAAATCCTCTCAAGCTCTGTCAAGGTTGGATGAGAAAAACCGTCGGTGGACAGCCATTTTCAGGTCTCTCCAGTGATGTTTGATAGGGTTCAAGTCAGGGCTCTGGCTGGGCTACTCTAGGACATTCACAGAGTTGTCCCTAAGGCACTCCTGTGTTGCCTTGGCTGTGTGCTTAGGGTCACTGTCATGTTGGAAGGTGAACCTTCTGCCCAGTCTGAGGTCCTGAGCGCTGTGGAACAGGTTTTCATTGAGGATATCTTTGTACTTTGCTCCATTCAGCTTTCCCGCAACCCTGATCAGTCTCCCAGTCCCTGCCTCTGAAAAACAGCCCCACAGCATAAGGTTGCTTCCAGCACACTTTACTTTTGGGATGGTACTCTGCAGATTATGAGCAGAGCTGGTTTCCTTCAAACATGATGCTTAGAATTGAGGTTCATCAAACCAGAGAATCTTGTTTCTCAGAGTCTGAGGGTCCTTTAGGTGCTTTTTTGCAAATTCCATGTGTGTTTTCATGTGTCTTCACTGAGGAGAGGATTGAGTTTGGCCACACCGCCATAAAGCCCAGATCGGAGGAGTGTTACAGTGATGTTTGTCCTTCTGTAGGTTTCTCCCATCTGCATATACGATCATGGAGCTCAACTAGAGTGACCATCAGGTTCTTGGTCACCAGTCTAGACAAGGCCGTTCTCCATTAATTGTTCAGTTTGGCTGGGCGACCAGCTCTTGGTAGAGTCCTGGTCATGCCAAACTTCTTCATTTGAGAATTATGGAAGCCACTGTGCTCTTGGGATCCTTCAGTGCAGCAGAAATGTTTTTGTAGCCTTGCCCAGATCTGTGCCTTGATACAATCCTGTCTCTGAGCTCTGCAAGCAGTTCCTTTGACCTCATGGCTTGGTTTTCGCTATACGTATGCATTGTCTAGCTCTGAGGCCTTTTATAGAGAGAGGTGTGTGCCTTTCAAAACATTATCCAATCAATTTAATTTGACTCCAATCAATGTGTAGAAACATCTTAGCAATGATCAAGAAATCACGCTGACTTTCTGAGCTAAATTTCAAGTTTTGTTGCAAAGGGTCTGAATACTTACGTAAATGTGATATTTCAGTTTTTTATTTTTAATACATTTACAGACATTTCTAAATTCCTGTTTTCACTTTGTCATTATGAGGTACGGAGTATAGATTAATGAGAAAAAAAATGAATTTAAACAATTGGAGTATCAGGCTGCAACATAAAAAAATTGAAAAAATTTAAGGGGGTCTGAATACTTTCCGTACCCACTGTATATATATAGAGAGAGAGAGAGAGAGAGTCCTTCAGCATTCTACTTTTTTTTAAAGTATTTTTAGTCAATGACTGTATTACACACAGCTTAGAACATCCTTAATATTGTACACATGGATCTTCTAACTGTAGGTCATGTGATCAGTCGTAGTTTCTACACTTATGCATTTTGCAGACACTTTAATTCAAAGTGACTTGCAGGAACATAAGCAGATTTTCACAGAGCCTACAATATTCAACAACATTCATAGTATCTGCAAACATTCTGTTCCATACTGTAATATGAAGTATGATATGAAGTCTTTTATAAGCATCTGATGTACAGTTTACAAATGTCAAAAATGTCACCACAATCCATATTACTTTCAAATCCATATTACTTTCTTTATTCTGGTAAACACAGATAATGAATATTTGAAGAAAATACTGGCTATTCTTTTCATGCAAGTAAAAAGAAACTGCTCTTGTGACAAAGAAGCACACTTTAGCATACATTTAAAATATAGCAATACATTTTCATAATAATATGCTTTAAAACAATATACTTACGTGTGAAGTAAATGTAATGTTTTTGGATGCTTAAATGCATATTGTTTTCTTTAAATCATGACAAAAGATCAGTAAAACCATTATTTACATTTACTATGAAGTAAAATTTTAATTACATTACAAAGTGTACTTTTTAATTGTATAGTGTGTGATGAAACAGTCATGAAAGTGTACTCGCTTTTATTACACTTAAATGGTCTTTTATTTCATCTATATATTATCTGCAAAAAATATACTTTAAAGTACAGTACAATTTAAGTGCATGTCTTTTTCACAAGAGCGGTACTGTCCCACTTCAATAATGATAAAAAAATACACATTAAAGTACCATAAATGTGCATAGTGCATAGTGTTCATAAATTCCCAGTCTCTCGAAGCCATATAATAACATTTGTGTAATGAAAAGACCAAAATTTAAGTCATATTTCTCTGTACTATTGTATGACTTGGACCATCTTTATGTGCTTCTTTTTGTCATTTTTGCCCCCCCTATTAATTTTTTTGCATGTTGAAGAGATGTCTGAGTATTGTTGAGCAGTTATCTTTTGTGTTCATCTGAAGAAAGTTTTATTTTTCGGTTGAACAAACCCGAAATATTTAATTATTTAACTATTACTTTAAAAGTAAAATTTCTCTCCAGATACTATTACGCCCCCCAAAAAATGCATTCTCTATATTTCACCACCAATTCCTTTTTTTTTTTTTTTTAACAATAGGAGAGGGAACGCCGTTCTCCTGCCTTTAACCTGCAAATCTCTGCCTCTGAAAACAACAGTAGCCTACAGCTACACTGCCAGCAAGAGGGTGTCAAGGTAAAACCCCACACACTGCTGGCATTTAACCATCTAACTTACAAATGTTAAGGTACTTAATTCAAAACTATATAAGGTACTTTGTAATGTGCAGTTGAAGGAATGTGTCACTTTAGCCCCATTGATTTATACAATATACAATATGATACAATATACTTTAAATTCATATACAATTCAATAAATTGCACACTCCACACAGTTGCATATATGTACCGTATGATAACATACTGTGTGTTGGCCTCATCTTCATGTGTGTTTGGTTTAGGATGTCATCATTCCTGACCTCATGAAAAAGCTTGACATTCTTGGGGATAATGGGGTATGTTTTTTGCAATTTTATGTGCACGCATTACTCCCGTTTCTCAAAAAAGAGAGTTGAAATTAACACTTTTCTTTGGCAGAACTTGCGAAATGAGGAGCAGGTGACAGTCATTCAAGCAGGCACTGTGCTGTCCTTGTGTGAAAAGGTATCTTCTCCTTCATTCTCTAAGTCCTCAAAGATAAGATGCCTTATATTTTGTCAGTGGTTCTATTGTATTATGTCTTTGTGACCAGTGGCTGAAGCAGATCGACAGCACAGAGGCAGCCCTGACACAGAAAATGATTGATCTGGAGAATGAAAAGGTGAGAACATCCATTCGTGTCATCTGAGATGAATGTGTTGTACTGTTTGTTCTAACAGCCGGTCTAGTGATAGATGAGGCTTGATGACACTTGATTAAAAATGTATCATTTGTGTGTGCTCCTGTCTTGACCGTGGTGAACTGCTGTTATCAACAGGAGCTGTTCAGTAAACAGAAAGGTTTCCTGGAAGAGGAACTAGACTACAGGAAGCAAGCTCTTGATCAGTCCCAACTGGTAGGCCTTTGAGATTATGTAGCAGTGTAAATGGATAATGCCAATGTATACATTGTATGGGTCAAAATGATCCATTTTTCTTTTATGCCAAAAATCATTAGGATGTTAAGTAGAGATCATGTTCCATGAAGATATTTTGTAAATTTCCTACAGTAAATATATCAAAACTTAATTTTTGTTTAGTAATATGCATTTGGACAATTTTAAAGGCGATTTTCTCAATATTTAGATTTTTTTGCACCCTCAGATTCCAGATTTTCAAATAGTTGTATCTCGGCCAAATATTGTCATATCCTAACAAACCATACATCAATGGAAAACTTATTTATAAATGTATAAATCTCAATTTCAAAACATTTACTCTTATGACTGGTTTTGTGTTCCAGGGTCACATTTGTGGCAAGTGGCAGTTCGGCCAGTTTGACCAAAAGTATATGACAAATTCATGAAAAGATGTGAAACTGTTTAAAAATCAATTCCACTACATAATCTGGTTACCTTTTGCCATTTATACAGCATTGTGTACATGTTTGTTTGTTGTGTTTAGAGGGTGCAGGAGCTGGAGGCCACATTATACGCTGCACTACAGCAGGATCCACACAGCTGTGTGGGGGAGAGTTTGAGTGACCGGCAGCGAGCGAAGCTGGCCGAGTCAATGGATGCAGTGCGGAGACAAATCCTGCGGCAGAGTCGCCATGCCGACACGCTCGTCCTACAACAGCGCATGGAGCTCCTCCAGTCTGCACAGCAGGTCGGGATCGGTGCATGTGTTAATTAACAGAAAGTACTTGTCCAAGCTGCTCTTCCACGTAATGAAAGTGGATGATTGTCCTTGGTTCCTGTTCACTTTCATTGTATGAAATAAATCAGCTTGGACATTCTGCTAAATATCTCTTTTTGCGTTTGATTCAAGAATGATTTGGTACATTATCATTTGACTTACAGAGGATCAGAGAACTTGAAGATAAGATTGACATGCAGAGAAGACAAATCAAAGAGATTGAAGAGAAGGTGTGTATGGATGTGTCCTTCTCTCGTGTTAGATCATGTTCTGGATACTGTCTCTTAAATGTTCTTCTTCCAAATTGGGCTGTAAGACTGATTCCTCTTCTCCTCTCCTCTCCTCTCTCTTGTTTGAAATTTGTGTTTATTATAATTTATAGTTTTTGTTCCTTTTCTTGTTTTTCTCCCTAGCTTTTATTCTCTGGCCTTAAAACCCACACACATCATATTCTCTCTTTATATATCTTTCTGTCTCTTGCTGTCTTTCTCAAACACACACAGGTGCAGTATCTAGATGAAAGATACAAACTCATCTTGCCACTAAAAACTTTGGTGACACAATCATTCCTCAGTTTGTTGTACAAGACTTGTTTTTAAATATTTTATGAAACGTTTCCAAAGAGAAACATTCGTATTTCAAAAGTTCCAGAGGCTGCTTAATTTTGTTTTGTCCGATTGAAATTGTGTGAACAAATATAAGTGAATGCACCCTAAATATTTGTTATAATGAGTATTTAAAGACACTTCAGCACTTGTCAGACTGCTTTTAGTTTCAATAAAGTTGTATTTTTTTCACATGTGCTCTTGAAGTCTTTATTAAAATGATGGATAACTATTCTAAAGTTTAAATCAGACGTGTAGAGGACTTGAAAGCAAGCTGTTGTTTAGATCAGCCAATAGGTGGCAGTAAAGTAATAATCCGTCCCTCATCCTTTTGTTGTCTGGGATGGGCAAAGGACTGCAGACTGTCTCACTCACCTGACCTGAGTTCATCTCACTGTGCTAGACTTACCAGATGGAGATGACAAACTTTCGTAGTCTCATCAGAGAAGGTGGCAGACCATTGATAAAAAAAAAGTCATGTGAGAAGACAAGGTGCAGCCAGAAAAGTATGGATGCATGTGTGAATGAAGGCGATGAAAGAAGGAGGAGCAGAGTGTAAAAGAAATCAGCAGGAGTGAGGCTGAACACCTCAGAATGTTCTCGTACTCACTGACAAAACAGGAAATAAACCACCCGTGTGTTTACGCACAGATTCCCGAGCCAGAGAGATGATCTCAGCTAAAGCCTGAACAAACTTGCCTGTCAAAAATAGAGTTGGACAGAAAAAGAGAGATTTGATTTAATCAGTGTGAGCTACATGATTAAACATAGTGCAGATTAACACTCATCTGGAGAGGGTGATGAATGAATGATGACGTATGATGACACCTGACGCAAACCACCAAAAACAAGCTGCTCCAGCTAGTGAATTCCCATATGTTAAACTGATACAGTTATTTTCAGAGTTGTTCGATCTGATATTTTCAGATACCTTTATTCAAACTGTCCTTCACACACACATTCTGTCTTCCTCTCTGGGTGCCTTCTGGCAGGGCGTATTTTTAGTTCAGAACAGAAGTTTGGTGGGGATGAGAGGGAAAAGATGCAGACCCCCACGCTGCTGACGCAGTCTCTTAATCACCCCAACTAATTCACGCCAACCCCCCTCCTCATTTCACACACTTTATATGATCCTTCCATTCATTCTCCATGCTGACAGATATGCATCTGATACATATTCACTAATGTACACTTCATCTGATAAGCACATTAGTGTACACTAAGGCACACTGTCTGATGCACATATTAGTGTATACGTCATTCAGTGCTCTTACTTGTGTATGTTCCATCTGATGCATTCGATCCAATTCACTCACCAGTGAGTGATGCACACCATCTATTGTACTCACAAGTGTATACTCCATTTGATAAATATTCACTAGTGTATACTCCATTTGACACATATTCAGCACTGTACACTCCATTTGAAATATTCAGTAGTGTACACTCAATCTGATACATTTAGGAATGTACTGGATACTCCATCTTGACAAATATTCACCAATGTAAACTTAATCTGTTACTGAATAGTGAACACACCATCTGATGTACTTGCTAATGTATAATTAATCTGATAAATTATCATTAGTGTACACTCAATCTGATACAAATTGATTAATGTATACTCTAGTGATTAGAGTACACATTAGTGTATATTCCATTTGATAAATATTCACTAGTGTATACTTAATCAGATACATATTCAGTAATGTACACTCCGTCTGATAAGCTCATTTGTGTACACTAATGCACACTAATGTTCGATGCACACATTAGTGTGTACTTCATCCAGTGCTGTCACTCACTAGTTTATATTCTGTCTGATGCACTCCATCTAATACACTCACTAGTGTAGGCTTACTACTTTTGATAAATATTCACTAGTGTACCCTCAGTATGATGCATATTCAGGAATGTATACTCCATCTGATTCACTAGTGTACACTTAATCTGTTACATATTGATTAGTAAACACACCATCTGATGTAATTACTAATGTATCTGATAAATAACCACTAGTGTACACTAATCTGACCAATTGATTAGTGAACACACCATCAGATTCAATCACTTGTATATACTCCATTTGATAAATATTCACTAGTGTATATTTCATCATCCAATACATATTCAGTAATGTATACTCCTTCTTTTGAATATTCACTAGTGTACACTCCATCGGATGCACTCCATCTATTGCACTCACTAGTGTATACTCGATCTGATGCATAATCACTAGTGTGCACTCCATCTGCAATCAGTAGTGTACACTCCATCTGAAACTGTTCGCTAGTGTACACTCAATCTTATACACTCACTAGCCATTGCAGGTAGTGTACTGTGTTACTGGAGTATGGCCTTATTTGTCCCCAGCAACAGAATGTTATTTGCAGTTCAAACTTTCTTTTTTTAGTCTCTCCCCACATTCTGTTCACTCCTAAATTAATAGTGCTAATGATCTTGCAGATGGAACATTTACACTTGTGCTCTGTCTAAGACACCCAAGCACATGCACTTGTACTCTCTCAGGCATGACACACGACTGATGATGCACGTCACAGCCACGCCAACACACGTCCATGCAAACAGAACCATCTGGAGAGAGCGTATGAGGAGATGATGAGATTTAGGAAACGAGAGATGAATGAATGGCGAGCTCATGAATGCCTGAATGCAAGTGATTGACACACAAGACAGCAGAACAATGCCGAACAGAAAGCCTAGAACAAAAGGCACTCTGTGGGAGAATAGAGCAAGTGCGTCTTCAGAGGAGAAATTTCCAGTCAAGTTATTTTGAAAGTTTGTATGCACACATATGGACGTAGGAAAGCTCTATTTAAGACCTGTTGTTACACAGCAAACAAGATTAAATAGAGAGCACATGGAGAGTCTGTTTATCCCAATAAATTATTTCCAAAGTGTCTCCTTGTAATGGTCAGATTGTCATTTGCTATCTACTTTATCATACCTTTTCATATATTTATTATTTTAGTATTGTTTTCTCATTTTATTTCTCCTAAGAAATTTATAGAAAAACATCAGAGATAAAGTTGATTCCTAAACATCAAGTCTATGACGTTAAATGTGTTATGAAAGACCTCTGAGCAATACACCTTTCTTCTAAGGGATTCAGATTACTTGGATTGCTGAAGGGTGTTGTCTAGTGACTTGTCAGGGGAGAAATTCTAAATAATAGAGAAAGGTTATATTAATGTTAGATTGTGTTTATTAACTAATTGAAATAGTCTCTTGCATGCATACCGGCTGCAATGCAACTGAATGCTCTGTTGGGGACTTAAAAACTGTATTTTAACAATTTTAACATTGGGGTGAGATTTAAAAATCTAATTGCCTCTCCATCACCATCTGCTTAGTTAATGCTTAAACACACACACCCACACACCAACAGATCAAATACTGCAAAACAAGAGATCACTCAATAAAACACTCGATAATAATGAATATTTATTCATGGTGGTTTTATTTAGTTTTTTTAGACAAAGACAAAGTGTTTAACAATTCTTTCTGTCAACTTGCTCAGAGAGAAAGACTATGTGATATCTTACACACAGAGAAAGCACAGATCTCTCACCTTAAGCAGTTTCTGATTTCTTCAGGTTGAATTAAACATTGACTTCCTGCCCTAACTTCACCTGATACTCAAAGTACTTGGCACAACTCAGATTAACTAACACAAACCAAAGTACTTAACACGGTTTTAACAAATGAAAAACATTAGCGACGGTCTTTGTTAGTCAGTTCTTCCATTAGCTATCTGTTCATTGTATTGTTTACAGTGGCCCCAAAAATATTTGGACATTTAAACCACTCCTAAAAATGTCATTGCATTAGGAAATAAAATATCAAAGCAAGTGGCATCTGTTTTTAGTTAATCACTTCAACCATGAACATTTCACTTTGACAATCAGAATGTATCCTAATACAATATTCCTATAGTTTTATCATTTTAAATCAAAAAAAACTTTTTTGTGAAATGTTCTTCTTTAAATTTGGACATTGTAGCATAATTGCCTAAATACTTTTTGGAGCAACTGTATGTGATAGTGTATCTGGTTTAGTACCCAACAATCACCAAAAAGACAAAGAGATCTACTCTCTAATATACTGACAGTCTCCTGTTGGAAAAGTATGTCTAGTTTGTGTATGTTCTTATTTACATGATGATGTGATGGTCATTGATAAATGACGTAGTCTTCTTTGTCAGCATGAGAGTTTTCCTCTCCATGCAGAGACATTCCCCGCCATCTTTGACATTGACCTCTAGTTTCATTTTCCACATCACTCCCTTTTTTCTCTTTGCCCCTCTACTTGTCCTGTGCTCTCTGATTTTAGAGAGGACGCCACTTGAGGTGGTGTTGCAAAGCCTGCTGGGAGTGCATACATGCAGTAGCCCTGTCTCTGTTGTACTGTATGAATTGCACAGTGTGTGTTGTGTTTAATTTGTTGTTGTGTGCCAGTCTTGTCGCCCTTTCCTGCATGGCTGCTTCTATGCATTTATTAGCATAAGCCCAATTGCAGGAGAAAGGAAGTGAAGCATAACAGAAGAAAAAGAGGAGGAGAAGGAAAACTCAGCCGAAGAGAAGGTGAAAAGAGAGAGTAAGTGCTGTGAGCGAGAGGAAGGACAGAAGTGAAGGCGAAGAGGAAGATGGGAGAATGGGAGAGTCGTAACCTGGTGGACATTCAAGCTCGAAACAGCGGACTGAGGCTGCATCCTCATTGCCATAGTTTGCCCAGTACTCTTCAGGCTCTAGCTTGGGTAAAGCAGCCTCCTCCGCTGTGAGATCGTACTTGGATGAGAAGGAGGATGATGAAGATGAGGGATGTTTGACAGAGGTGAATGGAAAGGCCTTCAGGGTCTCGCTGCTCTTGTGAAAGTGGCTCTTGGATGATGAGGCCGGTTTGTTCTTTGAGAACCACCATCGGGTCTTGGTGCTGAAGGTGGTGGTTGTAGTGCCAGCCAGGGATCCTGGATCAGGCAACGGGCAGAGGGCGAAGTCCAGCTCCCGCAGGAACCTCAGGTCCTGGCCTTTGCGAGGGGCTGGTGAAGAGCAGGTGAGGTCTGAGCTGGAGATCCGAGCTTTGCGGAACCACTCCCATAATGACCTGGCTTCACAGCCGCAGGTCCAGGGGTTACCATTGAGCCTGAGAAACTGCACCGACGACGTATCCTTCAACACCTGGCCTGGAAGCTCCTGCAGAGAGTTGTTGAAGAGATAGAGGATGGTCAATCTGCCCAGGTCACGGAAGGCTCGCCGATGGACTTGTCGGATGCGGTTGTCATGCAGCAACAGGCGGTCAAGATTCACCAGGCCACGGAAGGCATTTTCAGACAGGACACGGATACGATTGCCATGCAGGAACAGGTGGGTGAGGTTGACCAGGTCGGAAAAGAGGCCATCTGCAAGGTGGCTCAGCTGGTTCTCCTGCAGGTAGAGGAACTGCAAGCTGTAGAGCTTGTGGAAGAGGTCAGCAGGCAGCTCAGTCAAGTGGCAGCGGTGCATGTGTAGACTCTGCAAGCGCTCCAGCCCCCTGAACGCACCCCCGTCCAGCCTGCGCAGTGATGGGTTGTCACTCAAATCTAGTTCCTCTAGTACACGCAGATTACTGAATGCACCTGCCTCGATCCATGTGATGTTGTTGGAATACAGCCACAGAACCTGCGGATGCAGAAAGTAAAGACAAAGGTAAATCTCTGCTTAAATCTTCACACGAAAAGATTCAGCGTGATGTTTACTTACAGATATGCTCTCACCTGTGTTTCGAAGCCAAAGGAGTCGGCTCTGAGCTCAGTGATACGGTTGTTCTGCAAGAAAACCCGCTGGGAGTCGTAGGGCACGCCGACTGGAACAGCAGTGAAGTTCTGAGACTGACAGCTCACAGTCATGGGCATATGGTAGCATACACACAACCTGGGACATGCCTGACCTGGTGCACAGCGACATGCCAACAACCATATCACCAACCAAAGAGACAAACCACCTGTGGAGCGAGAAAGAGGTAGACTTAACAAGATGTTCGTGTTCACATTAGAGAAGAAGCTGTTCCACATCCTCTTAAAGTTCTGGAGTGATGCAGACATGCGGAAACAATTTGTCAATATAACAGCTGCTATTTGAAATATCATTGATGGGTTAAGTAATATCCACATATATTCTGCTTGAAGAAAGCAGTTCTAAGAAAGACTCTCTGTCCAGTCAGAGACCGGACAGAACAGAACAGTGCCTAAGAGTGCATGAAACAAAAAAGGTCGGATTAACTTCAGGTTTGTGAAACCGAACCCGATTCAGTTACTGCAGCTCATGAATATTTAAGAGGGGACCTCACGAGGATCGGTGACTCTACACAATAACATGGCGCTTAAAGACACGCATGGCGTGAATTAATCATGCTGCGTGCATTCATGTTGCCTGCACAAGATTTTCCTATTACCTGACCCATGACCTGGTCACTCCACATCCCTTCCAGGACAAGATGTACTAATCCGCTGCACAGGACTAATGTGAAAAATTGTACTGCGTTACCGTTTTGCGTAACTGCATACCCGTTTTTGTTAACAGTGGCTTTGTAAATTCTCAACATTGAGAAATTATTGATTATTCTATATTCATCCTGGTTACATCAAAAGTGGCTCATAAAAAATTATTTGTCTAGTTGCAATACACTTGATTAACCAGAAGTGGCTGTACTGAGGTCAGAACAAACTGGGACTCCAAATTTAAAAATGTAACGCTACACTGTAAGCATGTACAAAAATGTGTATATTATTTATTTTTATTTATACTTATCATGTATTTTTGTGTTTGTATGTTGTATATTTTATAAAATATATACAAAAATATAAATATATATCAATTAATGTAAATTAATCAAAAGTAGAGATAATTATTAGCTTTTGTTCGATAGGCTACGTATTTATTGTTACATATTTATATTTGTTTGCATCTTGTAAAATTCAAAATATAACACTGAATAAATATGCAATTAAATGTCTTTAAGTGTGCATCAATACATATCTAACAAACATATAAGAATAACTGTTTCAGCACAATATTACCAAAAATGCATTTTTTATGTAAATAATGTCTATAATTGTGCCTCAAATTAAAATATGAATAATCATTAAACTTTAATAATTACAATAAAAAGTTGGTACTTACTCTTGAAGGTAAGAGTGTTGGAGACGCGAGCGCTCCGCGCAGCCGCACGAGTTTCCATCCCAAAATCCAAACCGAGAGCGAGTTAGCCTGAGCGCAAGCTGCTATCTGCTCTAACGGTCAGCTCTGGTGCTCGAGTCGCTGCGACTGAGGAGCGATGCGCACCCCAGCAGCGTTTATAGTCCAGCACCGGCTGCCCACGGACGCGGGACGCAGCGGAATCTCTCATACGTAACGCGCGCGCGGGCGAGCAGCACGTAGGTGGGGGGAGGAAAACGGACTGTGTGTCTGAGTGAGTGTATTGAGGGGGATGACTAAATAACTTTATCGGTTGTTTTACATAGATGACTGTTCTTTTCTCTAGAGTCGTATTAGTAAACAGGCTAGAATACAACAACCTATGAAATCAGTGTGTAGGCTACACATAAGGTTAATGGTCGAAAAACTAAATAGCCTACACTTTTGACAAATAAGCTTATAATTTGAATGTATACAGGTGACAAGTAAGATTATAATATAAATAATTTTGGTTATGACAGATAGGATTATATATATTATAAATACTAAAATACACGAAATATAGACAAAAAAAAAAAACAGACAAAAATCAGCAATTTGTTATCATAATATGGACACTTAAAGAATCCAAATAGAATTTTCTTTGAATTTTATTGATTGGCATTGCTTTTATACGATTTTTCACGTCATAGTCATTCACATGATAATGGAATTAGGTAATTATAGGTTTCTGACTAAAAACTGTTCAATTTTTTTGTCATACTCTTATAATCTTATAATTACACATTTTAATTTTCTATTTAATATAGCCTATTGTTTTAATACAACAGAACATGTAGGCTACAGTATGGTGTGTTTTCTGTTTTCTGAAACCATGATGAAAACTTTTATGAAAACTCTTCTCCCACTTGACAGCTGTCATATAAAACTGTAAAGCCACCTAAACCGGAAGCAGCTTCAACTCTTAAAGGAATTTAGGTATTTAATTTTTGTTTTGTTTTGTTTTTGTTTCATATAATAATTTTTTTTAAAAAAAATACATATTTTGAAGAAAATATATTTGTGAATAAAAGTTGTAATTAAAAGTCTGCTTAAACCACCCTTAGATGATTTGCTGTTAAACTGCTTTCCCAGTTGGCCAAGGTGGTGTTTAGCCAGGCGATCAGCTTGTCTCCCAATTTGACCACCTGAAATGTGTCCCTTTTAAAACCAACATCAGACCAGGCTGAGACACCAGCAAACCAGCTTACCTAGTGGGAAATTGATGTGAAAAGGACATCAAATTGACATCAAAATTGATGTCAAAAAGGTGAAATATGCAAAATTGACACAAAAACTTGACATGACGTTGATTTGATGTAATGTGATTTGATTGAACGTCAAACATATTGGTCTACATATACATCAAACCAATTTCAGTGTGGGTTTAACTTCCTATTTTCACCCAATTACTACTTGAAGAATATGCCGTCCAAAATGAATTTAAAATGACGTTACAGCATCTTGATCAAGTCTTGGCTAATATTTGACGTCAAATTGATATCAAGTTGCCCGCTGGCTGGTTTAAGATGTTTTCTCACATCCCATTTTTAATATACATTCAGTAGTCATAGCTTTTTCTATACATAGTGTAAGGTGAGGGTCTAAATGTAGCAGAATCACATCAGGTTGAAATGTCATTTTGCTTCCCTGTTGTAAAAAAAGGAAAATGTTATGTTCCACACACTATTCTTCATATCTATCCTAAATTAATTCACTAGATGCAGAGTACATAATATATAGTGTAAGCACACATACGGCACAAGTAAACCTCACTCCCCTGGCCTCAAGAGGCATATAAGCGACTGCCTGCTGGTTGATGTTGGTTTGAATCCCACTTGAAGCGGTGCGATTAGGATTAGTCACATGCACAGTACATCAGTTTGGTAAGAATTTTGTGGGCATCAACAATAAAATGACATTATGAGTGTTGCCATAGGAAACAATAATTACTAAGCCTGTGGAAACAACTCTGTCCTTGTTGTTGTGAATGACAGTATTTCCTACAAGACATGAATAAACAAAAATTCTAATAAGAAATAAAATATCAATATAAGAAATTAAAATTTCCAATGGGATAAATGGCACGTGGAATACTAACCTTGTAAAGCCTGGCGTAAAAAATATTAGCCAGAAAGATTATAGCAGACTATTTATTTACATACAACCCGAATTCGGGAATGTTGAGACATTTTTTAAATTTGAATAAAATGAAAACTAAGAGACTTTCAAATCACATGAGCCAATATTTTATTCACAATAGAACATAGAGAACATAACAAATGTTTAAACGGAGAAATTTTACACTTTTATACACTAAATGAGCTCATTTCAAATTTGATGTCTGCTACAGGTCTCAAAAAAGTTGGCACAGGGGCTGAAAAAGAAAGAAATTTTGAAAAGATTCAGCTGGGAGAACATCTAGCAACTAATTAAGTTAATTGACATCATGTCTGTAACATGATTAGCTATAAAAGGGATGTCTTAGAGAGGCAGAGTCTCTCAGAAGTAAAGATGCACAGAGGCTCTCCAATCTGTGAAAGAGTGTGTAAAGAGATTGTGTAATACTTTAAAAACAATGTTCCTCAAGATCAAATTGCAAAGGCTTTGCAAATCACATCATCTACAGTGCATAACATTATCAAAAGTTCCTGAGACACTGGAGAAATCTCTGTGCGTAAGGGACAAGGCCAAAGACCTTTGTTGGATGCCTGTGGTCTTCGGGCCCTCAGACGACACTGCATCACTCATCG
>JAFVLL020023787.1:0-14483 GCA_021397915.2 Tor tambroides
ATACATTATACAAGTTTCACTTTTTGAATGGAATTAGTGAAATAAATCAACTTTTTGATGATATTCTAATTATATGACCAGCACCTGTATATCTAATCCTGAATATATCTAATCCTGAATAATAGAAAAAAACATCTAATCCCTAAAAATAAAATAATAAAATATGTACTTAAAAAAACTTATCTGAACATACATGGCTTTTATTTGGAAAAGTTTTGCCAAAAAAAAAAAAAAAAAAAAAATCAGTTCAGTTGTTTGTAGTTTGTAGTTAAAAAACAACAACAACAAAAAAACAAATATATATATATATATATATATATGTGTGTGTGTGTGTGTGTGTGTATGTATGTATGTATATGTATAAACAACTGAACTGATTTTAGTAAATTCACAATTTTAATATTTGATTTAATTGTGTCTTACAGTCACTAAGGCTGCATTTATTTAATGAAAAATAAGGTAAAAGCAGTAATATTGTGAAATATTATTACAATTTAAAATGACTGTTTTCAATTTCAGTAGACTTTTAAATGTATATGTAATGGGTCTGTATAAATATCTGTAACACATCTGCTTGTACATGTCAAAATCACAGATCACTGATGACTATTCATCTACAAGACAGAGCATAAGATCAATAAACAAAGCGGAAAAAATGCAACAAAGTCAGAAATTAGTTTACAACAAATATCTGACCCAGAGGCAAAAAATAAACATGCAAATTTAATAAACAGTTTCACTGCACTTTTGCAAACACTTGCATCTAATTCACTAACCACATTTCTGTCTCACTGTAGATTGTGCGCACACACACACACACACACACACACACACACACTATTTTCCCAATTAGCATTGCCGTAATTCCACCTACAGAAATCAGTCAGTAAACAATATTATGTTTAAAAGAGATGTTTGTGCACATTTTCTATTGATCATGGCAGCAGTAATTCTGCAAATGATGGAGGACAGCATTATAACTGGGCACACGTCCAGACGTACGCTGCGCTTTTGGCATTGTAAAGAGACAATTCTAGAGTCTGGATCGCAGGTTGAGTAATGCATTAAGGTCCCAGTAAAGTCACAACACAGCAACACAACCTAGGACTCAGAACCGGCCTGCAAGATGAAGAACTGCACAGAATAAATAGTTTCAGTGCTGAATTTGTGAGGAAATTTGCTCTGTTTACTTGTTTTACTAAATTAGGCACTTAAACAATGCAGGTAGCATGTATAAATAAACCCTGCAATTCATTTATAGTGCATTAACCCCTAAAAAATGAAAAAAAAGAAGGGAAAAAAAAGAATAGGCCTGATTATATTGTTTCCCTGGAGGAGTTTGTATCTCTAACCAATAGACGAGCAATTCTTGCAGAATCAATAACCAATATGAAATACATATATGTTCCCAAGATTGTGTTTAGACTGGATATGAGATTGTAATTACTCACTAAAGGCACAGTATTGCTAAAGACCTCAGGGTCAGATAATAATATAAAGCACAATACCCTGAAAGCAGTTCACATTAGTGACACATGATGTACCTGGCGGTTAAGTTCATAAAATGCAATCAAATATGAACTTGTAAGACAATTCATATTAGTAACAGAACCCAGGCTTTGCCTACATATCAGCAAAAATGTTCCTATACATACAATTCACTGCAGTTTCCAGATGAAATGAACACTAGAGGCAGTAAAAAAACAAAAACTTTTGTTCCGTTTCACACAAATTATGATTACAGGGAAGATTATTGAGTAATTAAGATTTCTTTTTGTGTGGTTCCATGCACAAAGCTGTGTTATGTTCTCAAAATACTTTTACTACAGTGCATGATGTGTAAACTAATACATTTGAATGTTTGCATCACATCCATCAGCTTCATATGTATGGCTTTTCTGATGTGGTAAACTTGCTCGGTAGTGCACCCGGTGAATCACTACAAAAGAGCTTAAATACTTGTGGAAGCAAGCTAAAATGGCATGTTTTGCTTCAGGTCATGCATTTCTATCTCACATTTGCTTTAGTTAACACTGTCAGTTAGGTTTAGGGTAGGGTCTGGTGTAGATAATATGTTGATTTCAAATGGATAGAGCATTAACCTTTTATTGCCACTAACCAGAAATGCTGTGATACGTACAACAACCAGCATAATAAAATGCTGCCACAGTCACACTTGTCTTTAACTTTTAAGTTTCAGAGAAAATTAAACATGACATTTAGCACCAGACATGGGACATTTCTCTTTGAAACATGCTACAAACAACGCAATATAATTTTGCAACCATTTGATAACCACAGGCATGTTTTTCATGAGAGTAGCTATGTTTCCATCACCCTGTTTTTATGCACATTTGAAGTATGGCATCAAAAAGGAGTGATGTAAATGGCAAATTTGGAAAAAAAATCCCTTAATTTGCAAAAAAAGTTTTTGCGCTTGCTTGAGGTGGTTTTTGACTTGTGCGAAAAAGAGTTACTGTGAATAATGGGAGATGGAAAGGCATTTGCCAAATAAATTCCTCCAAAGTCATGTGACTTTGTGCCATGGGACGCCATAACCAGTGGACTGGCATCCACCTCCGAAAGCAATGACCGCGCATTTATTGTGTTTCGTCTGCTTGCTCTGAGGCATAAGTAATTTATTATGTGTGAAAATTATATTCGGGAATTCTCCTACTTTTCTTAGTGATATTTAGTGCCAGTTTATCAGGAAGTGAAGATTTTGTTCTCTTTGACTCGTTGGATGGAAACGCTGCTTATTCGCAAATGTTTTATGCAACAAGTTAAATTTGCAACTTTGGATGGAAACCCAGCTAATGTGCTGTTTACTAAACCTGCATCTGCAATGGAGCAAAAAACAACAACAAAAAAAGATATCCCTGATAGTGCCTCTTGTGGATGTGTCATCTGAAAAGCAAAATGTACCTGGAGCAACATATTTTGGGTATTTCCAATATGCCTGGATTAGTAACGGACTTTTACTAGTGCTTTCAGCGGACACTGTTCACAACCAACCCTGAAATGCTTGCAGAAATGACAACGGTGGACACACTCACGGAACTGACCTCCTAGACGCTTCGGAAGGGATTATGGCTTTAATGAAATAATCCTCACCCGATCTCCACTGCGCTCTGTGTTTGATTGGAGAAATCGTGTGGGTGTTTTGGCTCTTTCTCTGGGTAGCAGCCGAGTCGATGTCACGACGCGCAGCCAATTTCTGTGCCATACTGGTTGTCCTACGCGTCACCAAGGTGCCAACCTGCCAAAAACAAAAGGTTTGAGAGGTTTGAGCCTTTGCCAATCCTGTGCGAGATCTTTTCTAAGCATTTTGTATTATTTATGTTGCTGTAAAGTTCTCAACATAGTACTCACTGAGGCATAACACATTCTAAAATTACTAACCATCTAACTGGGTGCAGATTTAAAAAAAAAACATGTTTTGAAACAGGTGGCTTTCCCAGCTGGTGCTTTGGAGTGGAGTTCAGTATTTCTCTGTTGTTTACAAAAAAATCAACAATGACCCTATTTACTTTTATTAATATAAGTTCCTGGTCTGTTTTCATTCGTCTAAGAATATACGATCACAAGTCGTCAGTAGAAACGAGATTGGAATTAACATGCATCTCAAATGTGTCAAATGCATGTTTGAAGTACATGGCATAAAACATTTTAGTGAAAGCTGGTCAGTGTGGTATAAGACACGGTCTGTGATTTTTAAGCTAACTATAAATGTGAAATTAGTTACTTTAGTGGAAATTAGTGGAAGTTTGGATATTCATACATTTATATTAATAACATTATTCCATGTATTTATTGAATTTACAGAATAAATAATATATACATAACACACACACAAACACATATTATTTATATCATTTCTATTTGTAATTTAGAAAATGTTAATACATGTATATTCATATTAAATTTCTTAAAATAATTTACAATATAAATAATATACATGATAACATGACCCAATCTCGCTCTCTGTCATTTTAATTTTTTTAATAATTTACAATATAAACAACATGCATATTAGGAGCATAAAATCTATCTATCTATCTATCTATCTATCTATCTATCTATCTATCTATCTATCTATATATACATACAGTGCCTTGCAGAAGTATTCAAACCCCTTCATTTTTTTTACGCTTTATTATGTTGCAGCCTTACGTTAAACCGCTTTAAATTACTTTTTTTTCCACAACAGTCTACACTCCACACACCATAATGACAAAGCAAATAACAGGTTTTTAACATCTTTGCAAATTTATTATACATAAAAAACATAAATGATTCCATTGCATAAGTATTCAAACGCTTATCTGAGATAATCTGAGATTATCTGACTCTTATCTCACACACACACAAACACACATAACTTATATTATTTACATCATTTCTATTTGTAATTTAAAAAATGTTAATACATGTATATTCATATTAAATTTCTTAAAATAATTTACAGTATAAATAATATACATGATAACACGACCTAATCTCGCTCTCTGTCATTTTAAATATTATTTCTTAAATATTATTTATATAAATTATCATTAATATTCATATTTGGAATATGAATACATTTAAATTATTAATAATTTATTAATACAATTTACAATGCAAGTCTTTTTTTTTTTTTTTTTAGAAGCAATAATTCCATTCATAACTTTTCATCAAAAAGTAATATCTTAACCTTTGGTCCAAGGTATTATTTTCCCTGTCAGTTGTGCTACACTTAAAAATATGTTTTTGTTTATATGATTACAGACACAATATGTTTATTTTTTAAGATAAACAGTTCTTGGGGCTAGAAGAAAAGACACTGACTTTTGACCCTCCTCTCAGATGTGTCATTTTTGCAGATGGGCAGCAACTCCGACTCCACTTATTTAGACAGCTTGCAGGAAGGAAGTGAAGAATTGCTTTGTCATCTCATTTAAATCCTGTCCATCCACCAACCGCTGATTGTTTCACCTGCCGACATCCACCTCGCTGAGACGAAAATGCCTCCAGGAAAATGAACTCGGGGGAAGTGAGCTCTTAGATTGTTCTGGCAGGGGTGAACCGGGTTGGCAGGGTGGTGTGTGTAACACACTTCATTTTCCCACCACATGCTGAACTTAGCAGGTCAATCGACAGATCAGCGTGAGGGCTATTTGCAGGCTGTTGCCATGGTTTTGTTAAACAGTGGACTAATCTACCTCTTCACACATGACAATAACTCACAGTCACAGTCGCTGAAGAGTAGCTATGATGTTTTGCTCATGTTTTCTTACCCGGGACTTCAGATGGGTGATAAAAAAACTGTCAAACGGTATAAATTTTTGAGGATGCTGAGTATATCATGTGTTTTCTGCTGAAACACCGCTGAATCTTCAGTGCCAAGGTGAAAGAAATCATAATTTAGCTGTGAATATATCGTAAGAGTGAGTTTTCTCTGTGGATGTGATTAAATTATAAACACATAAATAAAAAAACAATAAATCAAACACTGTTTGATTTATTGTTTTTTTATTTATGTGTTTATAACCATGTACAAAATAATACATACAAAAGTATCTATCTATAGATTTTTAATTGCCTTGCCAAAAGTTTCAGAAGTTGTTTCCTTACAATGGCTGTTCAGATAAAAAATAAATAAATAAAAAAAAAAAAAATCAAATAAATAATATAATAAATATACATAATAGATAAAATAAAACAGTCTATAATAAATAAATGAAATATAATAAATTAAATAAACATAAGTGAAATATACACAAAATAAACAAACAAATCTATCAATCAAGCAATGATTTTTCTACTTTTTTTTCTGAAGTGCTTCAGATTTTTATAAGCTGTTTCATTACAATGATTGTTAAAAAATTAAAATCTAAATGAATCAAATTAATTTAGCATAGTCATGTGAGTAAATTAATAAAATCTTAATAAATAATAAAAAAACAGTAACCGTGAAATAAGTAAACCATTATAAATGATAAAACAACTTTAAATTGTTATATAAAATCAGTATACAGATAGATATATAGATAGATAGCCCATCCTGAAGCAGATTTGGCTGTGTTAAAAAATATATAAAAATAAAAAAGGGCAACTCAGCACTGATTAGCATGATTTTTAGAGTAGAGTTGCAATGAAAGAGTGTAATTTTTCTGCGCACCGCTAGAGACAACACACACAGAATACAGAACTAGCAATAAAGAGTTTCTGCACAGGCCGCTGATGATGAACTAGAGAACAATGTACAATAAAATCTATGATTGTACATCAAGTAAATGTCATAAATGCTGTAGTGAAAGGTCAGTGTGTTGTATAAGAAATGGTTCATGAAATTGAAATCCCAGTTGGTGCAAGAAGCATTGTCCTGAGCTGTAAGTTTCAGTGACCAACACTGAGCTTCAGCACGTGTAAATAAACTCAACTAAACTTGCATTTTGAGCTAAAACTGATGAAAGAAAAAAACAATAATCAAGATGTTACACTCTAATGGCAAACCGTTTATAAAAAACGTCATCACAGCTTGACTCCATTTGCCCAGACAGTTCGCCTCCACCTCCTTGTCTTCCCTCCGTCACCGTCCTCTCATGTTTACTCATTTCCTCTCCGAGCACATTATTCCTGCTTTTACTCTGCCAATCAAATCTACATGCCCATTACTGAATGGAGACTGGAGTGGATCACAGCTAATTGTTTCTCCACACATCAGAGCGGTGATCTCACACATTAAAGGGGCTCCGGCTCTGTAATGAGAACAATGCAAGGATCTGTGTGCGTTTGGAGTAATAAGAATTATGCTAATAGCCAAAATGATGAGTTTAGAGAGAAAAAAGTAGACAGAAACAGTGCAGTTCAAGAAAAAAAGGCCTGTTTTGACAACATAATTACTTATTAATCTTAAACTGCTTTAAGTCAGTCAGATACGACACAAAGAGAAGGAAAAACTCAACAGAGATTGAGCTAATGTTGTCTTTTGTTGTCAAAAGCAGAGCTGACTGTAGGACAGCAGAACTTCTCTTAGTAACTGAGCTGTTGTGAAGGGTTTTTGGTCATTAGTGAGCTCAGATACAGAAACCGACTAAGCCTTGGCTCAAATGACAAGATCAGAGCTGAGTTTACTGCAATAATGGGTCTAATTCAGAGTTTGAAGGAACAGTTCGTCCAGAATAAAAATTATGTCTATTTATTCACCCTCATGTCATTTCATACCCAAGTTTTGTTATTTTTTTTCTGTGGAACACAAAAAGAATTTTTAAAGAATCTTAATGCAGCAATTTTTTATTCAACAATACTTCATAGTGATCATGGGGAAAAAAAAGTAACGATAACAACTTTAATTTTATATAGCCCCTTTAAAGAAGCTTCTCAAGGTGCTTAAAAAGAAAAGAGGAAAGCAATTAAAACAAAAATAAACATGCATATTAGGAGCATAAAATCTATCTATCTATCTATCTATCTATCTATCTATCTATCTATCTATCTGTGTGTGTGTGTATATATATATATATATATATATATATACAGAGCCTTGCAGAAGTATTCAAACCCCTTCATTTTTTTTACGCTTTATGTTGCAGCCTTACGTTAAACCGCTTTAAATTACTTTTTTTTCCCACAACAATCTACACTCCACACACCATAATTACAAAGCAAATAACAGGTTTTTAACATCTTTGCAAATTTATTAAAGATAAACTTAAATGATTCCGTTGCATAAGTATTCATACACTTATCTGGGACAGTTGAAATTTAGCTCAGGAGCATTCATTTTGCTTGTAAATGTTACCACAGTTTGAGGGAAATTAACCTGTGGCAAATTCAATTGAATGGGTATGATTTGGAAAGGCACACGTCTTAATAAAAGGTCTAAAAGCTGAAAATGCATATTAGAGCAAAGACCAAACCCTGAGGTAAAAAAAAAAAAACTGTCTGTAGAGATCAAAGACAGGATTGCATCAAACCACACATCTGTTCAGAAAATAAAATTCTGCTGCATTGAAGGTTCACAGAAGCATGTAGCCTCCATTATCCACAATGGAAGACATGGAACAACCAGAACTCTTCCTAGAGCTAGCCTCCTGGGCAAACTGAGCAACTGATGGAGAAGGACTTTGGTTAGAGTGGTGACCAAGAACCTGATGATCACACTCTAGTTTAGCTCCATGATCATATGTGGAGACAGAAGAAACCTTCAGAAGCATCGCTGTAACACTCCACCAATCTGTGCTTTATGTCAGTGTGGCCAGACTCAATCTTCTCCTCAGTGAAGACACATGAAAACACACTGGAATTTGCAAAAAAGTACCTAAAGGATCCTCAGACTCTGAGAAACAAGATTCTCTGGTCTGGTGAACCTCAATTCTAAGCATCATGTTTGCAGGAAACCAGCTCTGCTCATCACCTGCAGAGTACCATCCCAAAAGTAAAGTGTGGTGATAGCAGCCTCATGCTGTGGGGCTGTTTTTCAGCGACAGGGACTGAGGGACTCATCAGAGTAGAAGAGAAGCTCAATGCACCAAAGTATAGAGATAGCCTTAATGAAAACTTAGTTCAGAGCATTCAGAACCTCAGACTGGGCAGAAGGTTCACCTTCCAACAGGACAGTGACCCTAAGCACACAGCAAGAGTGGCTTATAGACAACTCTGTGAATGTCCTTGAGTGGCCCAGCCACATCAAACATTTCTGGAGAAACCTGAAAATGTGCATCTGCCCCCATCCAACCCAACAGAGCTTGAGAGGTGAACAGGTGAGGTGAAGAATGGCAGATAATTGCCAAATGCTGATTAGCAAAGCTTGTCGCATCAAACAAAAAAGACTTGAGGCTATAAAGGTGCTTCAGCCAAGTACTGAGTTAAGGGTTTGAATACTTATGCAACATACTTATTTCAGATTTTTCATTTTTTATAAATTTACAAAGTTGTGACAGTTCTGTTTTTGCTTTACCATTATGGTGTATGGAGTGTAGATTGATGTGGAAAAAAAGTAATTTAATGCAGTTTAACATAAGGCTGCAACATAACAAAACGTGAAAAAAATGAAGGGGTTTGAATACTTCTGCAAGGCACTGTATATATCTATATATATATATACATATATATATATATACTCATATACATATATACGTATATATTAAATAAAAGCACTTCAGTTTGGGACAACATGAGTGAATAATACCAGACTTTCCATTTTTGGCTGAACTATTCTTTTAATGTTTTGATCTTTCCGGTTTATTTGCCTCATATCCTTCATTTTCATTTCATTTTGTGCTGCCCTCATTTTTTGTTTTGTACTGATCACGGGTGAAGTCAGGGTTGGTAGAAGTTGGCTCCATATTTGGCGAAGCACAAATTGTGTGCTGGGTTGTGGGCTGGGCGTGCTGAAGGGTTTCCCGGGGGGCTTTCTCTTTGGGCCGTGTGGGAAGGTGCGATTGGTTCCACCGCAGTACCTTTTGCGGCAGCTAGACCTCCTCTCTATGATTTGTCACCAGCATTGCGCCAAACAGATGGAGCTCACACAGCGTCATGCCGTGCCATGAGCTACCTGGCACTGAAAAGAGAACGAGGAAAGGGAGGGTGGCTGAGAGAACTGGCGAGGACTCGTTCTGCAGTCGGTCTGACTCTACCGGATTCTCAAGATGATCTGACATTGTTGATTTCCAACATCTTGACCTCCTTCACAACATCTATCAGATGTGAGCTGTCCAAGTTAACCTTAAAAAGGCGAGAATAACAACCTGGATGTCAAGACTGCAAATGCATGTTAAATTATGCCCTTAGAAAATACTGAAAAAACACATCAAGCTTGGTTTAAACATAAGCACCAGTGCAAAATTCAACAAGGCTACAGAAAAACAAGTCTATATAAGTCTATAGTCACATAAGCCTAAGCAATGTCCTTAAGACACAGCCAACCAAAACACATGCATCTCATTAGGGTATCAGCATCCTATAGCTAAAACAGCAAATGTATTAACTCATAAGATGTATACCTTGAATGCAATGCAAGTTGCATTGGACAAAAGCATTGGCCAAATGCATAAAAATGTAAAATATCAGGGCATTCATGGTTATCATCTTTGGAAGAGTACCAGAATAGAAACCCAATTAGACTGAGTATTATTATTAAAACAAAAAAGGGAAATGATTAAGACACTGGATTGAAATGCCAGTAAAAGTGGGCAAACAAGAACACAAAATGGGAATAGGACCAAAAAATGTCTCAGCCTCATGCTGTTCTAAACCCTTCATATTTTTTTTTCTCTTCCAATTCACCTAAAATGGTAATTTTGTTCTGTCCATAGACTTCTGTTGTACACAAAGCCATTTATCTTCTATGACAATATCTTCTTTATGTTCCACAGAAGAAAGTCAGTCATACAGGTTTGGAACAATATTAAGTAGAGTAAATGATGACCATTTTCACTTTTGGGTGAACTGTCCTTTAAAGTTTCTCACTTCCAAAGTGGATGGAAATTTATTCTGTCAGGATTCAAAAAAAAAAAAAAAAAAAAAAAAGACAGAAAAGCACCATAAAGTATTGTTAAAATCCATATTACTTGGCAATCTTTATTCCAAGTCTTCTCGAACAAAACGACAGCTTTCTGTGAAGACAAAGCCAAAATGTAAGTTGTTATTTGCAGAAGATTTGACAAGACAGAACAAATGGTGACTTGAGTTGACATGATACTTGACAGTAAATCACAATCTACTTTCATATGGAAAACAGAAGCCTGGACATTCTGCAAAACTTCTGCTTTGGTGTCTTACAGATAAAAGAAAGGGTTTGAGTGTGATTAAAGGTGATTTGGTTCACAAACATTTTTTGTTATGCTGGTTGAAAGTCTCTTCACATCCCGATAGCAATCAGTAAGTTAAGTGGTCTAAATGTATTTATATGCATTTATATCGTCTGTGGAAGGCGTAGGACCATAAAATCTTCGTCCAATCATATCCCTCGGTCTGAGGGCTATGATAGGCTGTTCTACCTGCCTGTATGTATTTGCATACCTCTGACCACCCTGTTCGCGCAGACATCCGTCATTCTGTTATGCTATTGCAGATTGAGCGAGAATAGAAGGCGTTATTATTTTAATATTATGCGCTTTGTTCTGTAATGTTTGAGAGAACTGTTCCTTCGAGCTGACACCAAGAGCGACCCAACACTAAGAAATAAGTCCTGACAATGTTAAGACTCAGCAAATGTAACCTTCCCAGAGAGACGAGAAAGTACAATCAAAATCTGCTACAAAGGAGTACAGCCTGTTCTAGTCTGCACAAAGAACTAAGAAGAAAAAAACATACTTTTTGACCCTTATGGCCTTACTGTACACACATTAAGAACACATTCTTTCCCCAATTCTCCACCCAGCACTGACAATTTCAGCAGAAATGGAAAACCAACAAACTCCCACACCTGCCCTGAATGTGCAAACAGTGCTGCGAGGTATAGGAGAAGTCAAGGCGTAAGAACCTGCGGGACTCAAACTCTGCTGAAAGTGACCTTACTCAGTCTGGACTTGCCTCTTCGGATATTAGCGTAAACGAACAGAACGCATGCAAGAGCAGAATCCACCATTAAGAGTAAACGCTCGTACTAATCCCGAGGAAAAACACCAAATGCCTTCTAATCCCCATCTGTGAATGATAAAGCATAACACTTCTAGTTTTGAATCAAAAGGATAACTTTACTTAACTTTGCCGTTTATTCGTGCCTGGAATCAAAAACCTTAGCTTTGAACCGCGGTGGTCTGGGCACAATGAAGTCTGTAGATTAATCGACAAGAAAATGTGTCTTTCAGTCAAACAAAGGCTCTGGTTGCTTGATGTTTTTTAAGATTATTTTGTGTGAGCAGCGCTCTGAGATGCAAATGCTCTTTCGAAATAAATCTGAATGCCACATGGGGCAGGGATGAGGGAAAATGAAATTATAATTAGTAATGCTCAACAGTAACTTCACATGAAGCGAGAGAGTCGACATTAATTCATCTTGGGATATTTTCGTTCTCCTTTGTCACACACAATTTTCTGATGAAATTTTCCTCAATGATAATAGGACACTTTAACGTGTTAAAAGAGCAGTCATTCCAGCCCGATCTCACGGCAATTCGTACATATTTTACGAGGTGGCTAATTTGTATGAATTCGTACGACCTCACTCGTACAAATTCATACGATTTTTGCCAAATTGTACGTATTTTACGAGTTGCCAATTCGTATGAATTTGTACGAATGACCTACACCTAACCCCGCCCCTAAACCTACCCGTCACTGGGGTTTAGACAAATCGTACTAAATCGTACGAGTGAGGTCATACGAATTCATACGAATTTGCCACCTCGTAAAATACGTACGAATTGCTGTGAGATAGCGTTAGTCATTCTGTAATTTAGGGTACATTTCATGTCCAATGATAATAATTACATTTTTTTCTTCAGAAATTTCAGATTTTATCAAATAAGAGAATACATACTATAATCTCACAAATATATTTTGTGCACCCTGTTTTTCAGGTTTGCTTGAAATTGCTGTTACTGTATGTCGCTTAAATTACAGTTTTTGCAATATCTGCTTTTTGAGTGGATGAGTCTTGAATTTAAAATAACGAATAAAAATATTAAAGTCAAGATCTAATTTATTTCTACAATTTAAATACACTGGAATAGAAAATAGATACACCCCACTGAAAAATAAAAAATGGTTTATCACAATAGTATCATGTTATGTAATTTTCTTATGCAGCAGACATTTTGAACACATTATGGCAAATGTCCTCTTAATTTTTTTTATATTTAATCTTCAATGACCTATTGTCAATTGCCTGTCAACTTTGTTGGCTACATTGTTATGGTTTGCAATATTTGTATGACTTTAATTCAAATAGATATTAAAATGTGAGGTTAGACTTATCAAGAAAATAACATTGGTTGGTCAAACAAGCCCTGCCATTGAAATTATGAGCCAAAATATTGCTATAACATAGCTGACAAACTCAAACATCTTTTTCCTTTTAATATTAAAATGGAGTTTGATTATTAAGCTTAGCAACTAGCAGATAAAATATACAAACTGAAACCAACAGTTGTTTTATTGAGAACGCATACCGTTTTTACAGATTTTTCCTAATATAAAATGTATCACAAATTATAGACTCAGTTCTCAGTTCATATTATATTATATAACCTGACTTATTGTGCTAATAATGGCTTTCTAAGTTTAAAATCTAGCAAATATATCACGCTGCCAAAGACTGTGTTCTCATCTAACAGTCTAAGCACCTGAAGTAAACAATCGCTTCTATTTTAGGCAATGATTATTCTTAAGTCCTTTAAGATTACCGTAGCCGTCTGCATGACAGAATAAGAACGCGTGTGAGAGTGCGATAGAGAAAAAATTGGACAATCTGTTGCCGCATCCAATGTGTGCACCAAACTGTCAATTAAAACATGATGCCCAGATGTTTGGCTCCCTTCGTTAAGTTTAATAGAGATTTCTCCATCAGCTACAAGCCAAGCTCTCACGGTCCGTATCAAGCGACGATTGTACTGCACTTATCGCCAACACTGTACCAAGGTGGTAGTGTTCTAGAACGCTACTTTATAGGGACACACGCAGTTGGGCGCCATCCTATGTTGTTTGATAATGACATTTCCTCAAATTACTCGCCTGTAGCTGATGGGAACCCCACTGTTGAGGACTCATTTTTCCTTCTCACCCAAGGGAGGTTGTTTGAAAGTGTTGGCTGGTCTACAATAAGAAAGTCTCACCTTGAATCTCACCTTGGAAAACAAAACAAACAGATTAAAGACTCTATAGGGCTGGGTTTCAAGCTATATGATCACATACTGTGTGATAGTAGAAATGTGGAAATGCAGAAATCTTTGTGTTAAATTCCAAATTAAATGAGTATTTAGTTCACTGTATTATTTGAATAAAAATTGCTAATCGTTAAAAGATTTTGGTCATACTGCCTATGCGCCTACCTGTACTTATAACTTTTCTCAGTTAAATAATAATTGTTCCTTGCCCTCTTTTTGTGTGTGTTTAGAAACAGCAGAAGGAAACAGAGTCTAAATCTCCTCTAAATCTCAAATCTATCTCGGCTGCGACGCTGGAAATTACAGAATGTAGTTCAAGACCTCTTGCTGAAAAACACAAACACATTTATAGCTCACACAGATTACGTTACGTGACCCTGGGGAGATAACACTCATCTGTGAGTGAGACTACTCACGCTGACATTGGACAGGGGCTTTATCAAGCCCAGGGGCATTGTGGGATACCGAAGGACCGAGCAGATCATCGCTCAGGGGACCGGGGTTCCGGGTCTGCCTTTAATACCTGCCTGCATTGAGCAAACCCAAGCGCCATTTCACATTTCCCTGCGGACGGATGAGTGATTGCTCTCTTCTCATACCACACATACTGGTTTATGCACAGAAAGAGACGCGCAACCCTCGTGGGCTAGACAAAAGCGCAGTGCCGGG
>JAFVLL020023788.1:0-33460 GCA_021397915.2 Tor tambroides
TCTGTTTGAATCAAAAAGCATGGCCACAACCTCCTGTTAAATCTGATTCCTCTCTGACTCCTGACCTGGTTCCAACCTCAGAACTGCTTAAACATGACCACACTAATAGAAAGCAAGCAAACGCAATAATATACTTTATTCTAAGACAAAATACCTTCTTGGCTGGCCTTAGGTTCACTGTCCTTCTCTCTGTCCACCTGTCTCTTAGGTTCTGCATCAGAGTGAGTGTGGCTCTCGGTCTGAGAACTACTGGGAATCTGTGTCATCTTCTCTGTGTGTCAGACAAATAAAAGTATATGGTGTTGTGTACAATAACTGAATGTAAACAGCACTATAAAGCATTACAACAAACACATTTTAATAAATAATATAAAACTAAATTCAATCAGAAAAACTAAGATCAACTATGTTGTAGTTCACCACTACAACCTAAAAATGTATTCAATACATACAATATAATATAATATATTCAATAAATAATTTGCTAATTCATTGAAAAACAGCTGTATCACTGCAAAGCAGAATGCGGCACAATAATTGCTTTTTCCAATTATCTTGTTTTCATAATTGCTGGAATCCAGAATCATAATTTAAAATTTGTAAATGTCATAAACTTATCTCCTCTGCATATTTTCTTTTACATAACTAAATGTAATCACCGTGAACTCTCTAAACATTAATAATATGATGTTCAAGCATACCTTTCTGTTTCTCCTCAGATTCACTGCTACTCTCACTTTTCTCATTTGTATCAGGTCCTGGGTTAGACCTAGCATAAGTTCCTTGCTGCATAGCATCTGAAAGTTGACAGGAAAGCTGTCCGGTCTCCTCTGTGTGTCAGACAAGGAAACGTATATAATGTTGTGTGCAACCACAGACAAAACCTTATTGAAAACTAGCATGCAGTTTGCATTAGCTTTATGATTCTGTTCTGGGCAAGAACTCCTCACCCATCCATGCAGCCTTGCATGGATAAGAGCAGGGAGCACAGTGATATAATCAACTTCAATAGCACTTACATTCACCCAACTTTCCAGTTTTATTCCTAAATATATTCTGAAGGTTTTTACAGAGGGATTGATTTTTATTTTTTCGCTCTTGACTTATGCATAAAAAGAGAGAAAATCCCCACTGTAAAAACCTTTAACTCTAATATGTCAACAAAATGAAATAGGAATTTGAACTTGGCTTTATCCAGTGCTCAGACATCATTCCTGAAAATGTATGCAAATTAGTCTATATTTAATAAGATAATGCCTCATTTGCATATTTAAACATAACATTTCAAGAACATTTAATATATTTACCACTGTTGCCTTTGTTTGCCATTGCTCTTGCACAAATGCTTCCTTTATCAACGTGTTGTGTTGTTGTAGAGCATTTGAGATGGACCTGAATGTAGAAACAACAGCACAATAACAAACATGTAAACTACAAATGCCCCAGTGACACGAAAATATAGTAATATTTAAATAGTTAATGAAGGAGGAACATTATAACCTGAATACAGCAAACGCGGCTGCTAAAAAGCAAAGTTGACACGTAGAACAAATATCTCTGAAACCTGTCCTTCTAGTCTGAAAAACAGACTTACCTAGCTGTCATCAATCATAGATAATATTTCGGAATTTGCCCTAGCTGACATATCACACGTTCTCGTACGACTGCACTATTGCTCTTCCGGGTGGTGCTGGGAACTGTGTGATTTCACCGCGGTCAAGCCAGCCGCAGTTCAGGAAAACACGGTCAAGACAGCCGAGAATGAAATTATGTTGCTCATGTATTACTATGATTACGGTAATCACAGGAACAACACAGAGGGAATGCGCTTTCAGAGCGCTTTTCTTCTAGACGCCCAGAATGGAGATATAATCACATTTTTCGTGATTTTTATTTTTGTACATCTGCTTTAATAACCGTGTTTTTTATTGGTGTCTTCTGTATTACTATATTTTTTCTACCTTTCAAATCATTGCAAGATTCATCATTCTGCGAGTAGAAAACGAGATATGGGACATTAATCCATTAAGAGGGCTATTAAGACCCCATTTATAATAGAAGAAATGAATGGCCAGTTCTTATAAAGGACGTCCCATACATGCACACCTCACATGAAACCATTTTACTGCAGCGTTTTCAAGATATGGGACATTAATCGAATTAGAGGGGTATCGAGACACCATTTCTAATACGTAGCAGAAATGAATGGTCAGTTCTTATACGGGACGTCCCATACTACACGCACACCTCATATGAAACCATTTACTGCAGCGTTTTCGAGATATGGGTAATTATTACACTTTATAGGGCTATAAAGAGCCCATTTCTAATAAGTAGAAGAAATGAATAGTCAGTTCTTATACAGGACGTCCCACACTACAAGCACACCTCATATGAAACCATTTTACTGCAGCGTTTTCGAAATATGGGACATTATTTGAATTAAAGGGATATCGAGACACCATTTCTAATAAGTAGAAGGAATGAATGGTCAGTTCTTATACGGGACATCCCATACTACATGCACACCTCACATGAAACCATTTTACTGCAGCGTTTTCAAAATATGGGACATTATTCGAATTAGAGGGGTATCGAGACACCATTTCTAATAAGTAGAAGAAATTAGTGGTCATTTCTTATAGAGAACATCCCAAGCTATATGCACACCTCATATGAAACCATTTTACTGCAGCGTATTCGAGATATGGGTAATTATTACACTTTATAGGGCTATAAAGACCCATTTCTAATAAGCAGAAGAAATGAATGGTCAGTTCTTATAGAGGACGTCCCATACTACATGCACACCTCATATGAAACCATTTCACTGCAGCGTTTTCAAGAAATGGGACTTTATTTGATTCAGAATTGTTTAAAGATCCCATTTCGAATAAGTAGAAGAAATGAATGGTCAGTTCTTACTCGGGACGTCCCGTACTACATGCACACCTCACATGAAACCATTTTACTGCAGCATTTTCGAAATATGGGGCATTATTCAAATTAGAGGAGTATCGAGACACCATTTCTAATAAGTAGAAGAAATTAATGGTAATTTCTTATAGAGAACATCCCAAGCTATATGCACACCTCATATGAAACCATTTTACTGCAGTGTTTTTGAGATATGGGTCATTATTACACTTTAGAGGGCTATAAAGACCCCATTTGTAATAAGAAGAAGAAATTAATGGTCAGTTCTTATAAAGGACGTCCCATACAACATGCACACCTCACATGAAACCATTTCACTGCAGAGTTTTCTAGATATGGGACATTATTTGATTTAGAGGGGTATAAAGACCCCATTTCTAATAAGTAGAAGAAATGAATGGTCAGTTCTTATACGGGACATCCCATACTACATGCACACCTCACATGAAACCATTTTACTGCAGCGTTTTCGAAATATGGGACATTATTCGAATTAGAGGGGTATCGAGACACCATTTCTAATAAGTAGAAGAAATGAATAGTCAGTTCTTATATGGGACATCCCATACTACATGCACACCTCATATGAAACCATTTTACTGCAGCATTTTCAAGATATGGGACTTTATTTGATTTAGAGGGGTATAAAAGCCCAATTTCTAATAAATAGAAGAAATGAATGGTCAGTTCTTATACGGGACGTCCCATACTACATGCATTCCTCATATGAAACCATTTTACTGCAGCGTTTTCGAGATATGGGCCATTATTACACTTCAGAGGGCTATAAAGACCCCATTTGTAATAAGAAGAAATTAATGGTCAGTTATTATAAAGGACATCCCATACAACATGCACACCTCACATGAAACCATTTCACTGCAGAGTTTTCTAGATATGGGACATTATTCGATTTAGAGGTGTATATAGACCCCATTTCTAATAAGTAGAAGAAATGAATGGTCAGTTCTTATACAGGACATCCCAAACTATATGCAAACCTCATATGAAACCATTTTACTGCAGCGTTTTCAAGATATGGGACATTATTCGAATGAGAGGGCTGTAAAGACTCCATTTCTAATAAGTAGAAGAAATTAATAGTCGGTTCTTACAGAGGACATCCCATACTATATGCACACCTCATATGAAACCATTCAACTGCAGTGTTTTCGAGATATGGGACATTAATTGAATTAGAGGGGTGTCAAGACACTATTTCTTATAAACAGGAGAAATGAATGGTCAGTTCTTATACGGGACATCCCATACTACATGCACACCTCACATGAAACCATTTTACTGCAGCGTTTTCAAGATATGGGACATCATTCGAATGAGAGGGCTGTAAAGACTCCATTTCTTATAAGTAGAAAAAAATAACAGTCGGTTCTTACAGAGGACATCCCATACTATATGCACACCTCATATGAAACCATTTAACTGCATGGTTTTCGAGATATGGGACATTATTCGATTTAGAGGGGTATAAAGACCCCATTTCTATTAAGTAGAAGAAATGAATAGTCAGTTCTTATAGAGGACGTCACACACTAAATGCACACCGCATATGAAACCATTTTACTGCAGGGTTTTCAAGATATGGGATATTATTCGATTTAGAGGTGTATAAAGACGCCATTTCTAATAAGTAGAAGAAATTAATGGTCAGTTCTTATACGGGACGTTCCACACTATATGCACACTGCATATGAAACCATTTTACTGCAGCGTTTTTGAGATATGGGTAATTATTACACTTTATAGGGCTATAAAGACCGCACTTATAATAAGTAGAAGAAATTAAAGGTCAGTTCTTATAGAGGACATCCCATACTAAATGTACACCTCATAAGAAAATATTTTACTACAGCATTTTTGAGATATGGGACGTGGGATTTTAGAGGGCCATAAAGACCCCATTTCTCATATTAAACCATTTTAACGCAGCATTTGGGAGATATATGTCATTATTCTACTTTCTACATCTATTAAGACCTCATTTCAAATAAGTAGAAAAAACTAATGGTCAGTTTCTATAGGGGACGTCCCATACAGTATGTATAGCTCATCATACAGTATGTATAGCTCATATCAAACCTTTTTACTGCAGCATTATTTGACTTGAGAGGCCTAAAAAATAATTTCTAATAAGTAGAAAAAAGTAATGGTCAGTTTTTTTAGGGGACGTCCCATACAGTATGCATACCTCTTATGAGTCCATTTTACCGCAGGCGCTAGATCCTTCTCCTATTTGGCACCTAAACCCTGGAACAATCTTCCTAGCGTTACTCAGGAACCAAACAGACTCTGTCAGTGTAAATTTAGACTAAAAACGCATCTCTTTAACCTGGCATACACATAACACATTATCAATTTAAATTGATAAAAAGGATTGTTAGGCTGCATAAATTAGGTCAGCCGGAAGCAGGAACACTTTCTATTACACCAAATGTACTCTTTACATCAGAAGAAGAATGCCATCTACACTAATATTAGTCTTTTTCATTGTTATTCCAAGGATTACCGTAGTCAGCTGGATCCGGGCTGTATCCAGATCAGATGGAGGACCTGTGCGTAGACACGACGACAACGCAGCCCTGAAGTGTCAGCAGAGATTGTGTCAACTTGATCATCCACTGTGTGAAGGCCTCATTGACACAACAGCCAGTGACACAGATTCCCAAAAAACCATCCCATACCAGTGTGATGAATAGGATCTTCAACTAGATGGAACTGGATTAAATATTTTGACTGTTGCAATCCCAATTGGATTTATGACCTAGTAATGCTGCCTGAATCATAATCAAGCTGTGTTTGCTGTTGGCCAGAGGAGAACTGGCCCCCTGGCTGAGCTTGGTTTCTCCCAAGGTTTATTACTCCATTTTTGTCACCCGCTGGTAACCTGATGTCACCTGCTGGAGTTTGGGTTCCTTGCCGCTGGCACCTTTGGCTTGCTTAGTTGGGGACACTTGTTGTTCAACAATGCATTGACACCATTGTATGCGAACTGAACTGAGCTGGATGATGACATCACTGTTTTCGCCAGTGCTAATATATAGATAAATTAACTAAATTAATAACAATTGATATTTACAACAGAATGAATCAATATTGAAATATTTTAATCTGGACATTAACACAATTTTCTTTAAGAGCAGGCGCAGCTGTGCAGCCAAAATTATTTGCCATTATCACTGTAAAGCTGTTTTGACATTGTAAAAAAAATGCAATATAAATAACGGTGACTTGACTGCTGAAGTTTTTAGATATATCACATTATTTTAATTAAGAGGCCTATAAAATCCTCATTTCTAATAAGTAGAAAAATGTAATGATCAAATTCTATACTGTCCCAAACAGTAAGCATAACTCATATGAAACAATTTTACTGCAGCATTTCGGAGATACTGTATGTCACATTACTTGATTTCAGATGCCTATAAAGACCTTATTTCTAAAAAGTAGAAAAAAATAATGGCCACTTCTCATGAGGGACGTCCCATACAGTATGTTTAACTTATATGAGTCAATTTTACTGCAGCATTCTTTAGATATACCACATTATTGGACTTCAGATGCCTATAAAGACCACATTTCTTATAAGTAGAAAAAACTAATAGTCATTTTTTATAAGGGACTTCCCATACTGTATGCGTACCTCATATCAAACCTTTTTACTGCACCATTTTGGAGATATGTCTTATTATTCTACTTTATACACCCATAAAATCCTAATTTCTAAAAAGTAGAAAAATACAATGGTCAGTTTCTATAGAGGACATCCCATACAGTATGCACACCTCATATCAAACCTTTTTACTGCAGCATTTTTTAGATATATCACATTATTTGACTTCAGAGACATATAAAGACCTAATTTCTAATTGAAAAAAGTCAAGGTCTGTTTATAAGGGCACGTCCCATACTGTATGCATACCACATATCAAACCATTTTACTGCTGCATTTCAAAAGACATATGTCATTATTCTACTTTCTACATCTATAAAGACCTCATTTCAAATAAGTATCAAAAAACTATTGGTCAGTTTCTATAGGGGACTTCCCATACTGTTTGCGTTCCTCATATCAAACCTTTTTACTGCACCATTTTGGAGATATGTCATTATAATTTTTTATACATCTATAAAAAACCCATTTCTAATAAGTAGAAAAAAGTAAAGATCAGTTTCTATAGGGGACGTCCCATACAGTATGCACACCTCATATCAAACCATTTTAATGCAGCGTTTTGGAGGTATATGTCATTATTCTAATTTACAGGTATACACTCTAAAGACAGTGCAACACTAACAAGACTTTCTAAAAACAGGACAATGACACACACCTGTAAGTAGTCAAGCCTAATGAGTCCACTCAGTGGGTTATGGGAAATTAAGTTCATGATCAGATAACAAAGGAGTACACCCTGGTGGAGATCATGGCCACTCCAGCTGATGGTTGTGAAACATTATGTGGAGTGACAGCACTGCAGCAAATAAGCAAAATCAGCAGATTTGCCAAGAATTTATGTTTTTTATTGTTTGACTTAAGCAGCATTTGTTATTGGCATTATCGGTTTAAAATAATGTTTTGGCAATTTCATATGATAAAATTGCCATTTGTGGCCCTTTAAACTTATATAGTAATTACACTTATAACTTAACTTTATAATGATAAAATTTTAAATAATAACTATGTAGCCATATGAACCTCTGGTGTGGCTGTAAATGCAGACCTTGAGCCAAAAGCTCATCACCAAACACTTGTACATATGTCATTTTAGACACTTCCAAAATTGTTGCAACAGAGATGGAAATACAATTTTTAAATACATGAATTATGTTCCCATCGTTGTTGCCACAGATTTGGAAGTGCATTTTTCTGTTCTAAAGAAGGGGGTGTCCCAATACTTTTGTCTATATAGTGTATGTACAAGTCATTGGGTTTGGTGATGAGTTTTTGGCTCAAGGTCTGCATTTACAGTCACACCAGAGGTGTGGTTTCATATGAGGTATGCATATGGGACGTCCCATATAAGAACTGACCATTCATTTCTTGTACTTATTAGAAATGGGGTCTTTATACACCTCTAAATCGAATAATGTCTCATATCTCGAAAACGCTGCAGTAAAATTTTTTCATATGAGGTGTGCATATAGTATGGGACGTCCCGTATAAGAACTGACCATTAATTTCTTCTATTTATTAGAAATGGGGTCTTTACACCCATCTAAATTGAATAATGTTTCATATCTCGAAAACGCTGCAGTAAAATGGTTTCATGTGAGGTGTGCATATAGCTTGGGACGTCCTGTATAAGACCTGACCATTAATTTCTTCTACTTATTAGAAATGGGGTCTTTATACCCCTCTAAATCGAATAATGTCCCATATCTTGAAAACGCTGCAGTAAAATGGTTTCATATGAGGTGTGCATATAGTATGGGATGTCCTCTATAAGAACTGACCATTCATTTCTTGTACTTATTAGAAATGGGGTCTTTATACCCCTCTAAATCGAATAATGTCCCATATCTCAAAAACGCTGCAGTAAAATTTTTTCATATGAGGTGTGAATATAGTATGGGACGTCCCATATAAGAATTGACCATTAATTTCTTCTACTTATTAGAAATGGGGTCTTTACACCCCTCTAAATTGAATAATGTCCCATATTTCGAAAACTCTGCAGTAAAATGGTTTTATGTGAGGTGTGCATGTAGCTTGGAATGTCCTCTATAAGAACTGACCATTCATTTCTTCTACTTATTAGAAATGGTCTCATAATACCCCTCTAAATCAAATAATGTCCCATATATTGAAAACGCTGGAGTAAAATGGTTTCATATGTGCATATAGTATGGGACGTCCTCTATAAGAACTGACCATTAATTTCTTCTACTTAATATAAATGGTGTCTCGACACCACTCTAATTCGAATAATGTCCTATATTTCGAAAACGCTGCAGCAAAATGGTTTTATGTGAGGTGTGCATGTAGTATGGGAAGTCTTGTATAAGAACTGACCATTAATTTCTTCTACTTATTAGAAATGATGTCTTGACCCCACTCTAATTTGATTAATGTCCCATATCTTGAAAACGCGGCAGTAATACGGTTTCATATGCGGTGTGCACATAGTATGGGACGTCCTCTATAAGAACTGACCATTCATTTCTTGTACTTATTAGAAATGGGGTCTTTATACACCTCTAAATTGAATAATGTCCCATATCTCGAAAACGCTGCAGTAAAATGGTTTCATATGAGGTGTGCATAAATGGGACATCCCGTATAAGAACTGACCATTCATTTCTTCTACTTATTATAAATGGGGTCTTTATAGCCCTATAAAGTGTAATAATGACCCATATCTTGAAAACGCGGCAGTAAAAATGGTTTCATATGAGGTATGCATATGGGACGTCCCATATAAGAGCTAACCAATCATTTCTTCCACTTATTAGAAATGGGGTCTTTACACCCCTCTAAATTGAATAATGTTCCATATCTTGAAAACACCGCAGTAAAATGGTTTCATATGAGGTGTGCATGTATGGGACGTTCTGTATAAGAACTGACCATTCATTTCTTCTGCTTATTAGAAACAAGGTTTATATAGCCCCTCAAAATTTAATAATGTCTCATATCTCGAAAACACTGCAGTAAAATGGTTTCATATGAGGTGTGCATATAGCTTGGGATGTTCTCTATAAGAACTGACCATTAATTTCTTCTACTCATTAGAAATGTGTGGGATTTTCATCACGCCCATAGCAAGGTGGAGACCAGTGAGGGTTCTGATTTCCCCTGAACTGGTGGGTTTGAAACCTAGTGTGCCACTTTGCATGGCATAGATGTTGGTGCTGTCAGACATCAGATCGAAGAGTGCATCTAGTACATACTGTTTGAATATTCGTATGGGCTCATGGGATGTCTGTCATAAATCAGATGATTCTGAAAGGAAGTATCGATGATTGTGGTGAATGGCCTATGGCGCCACTTAATCTCATGGTTATTGTCATCTGCTCATGATCATCTTCCTCTCTGTTCACTGTAATCTCCTCCTGATCCTCTGTCACTACACTTTCTTCTACCTCAACCTCAGCTGCCACCTCAAGTTCTTCAAGCATGCATGCATCTCCACTGTCCCTTTTCTCTGTCCCTCGTCCTATCCAATAACAAAACAATCACATTTATAACTCTTTTTCCATGTTCTCACTCGTGACCTCGAGTTCAGGATGCAAGGCCTCTACCTGAAGTGCAGTATGATATGGTTGACCACATGCCGAATTATGATGAGAAGACAGAGGCCACCAGATGCAAGAGGCCATACTGCACAGGGAAAACACATGTATTCTGTGACAAATGCAACATCCACCTTTGCTTTGTGCCACACAGAAACTGCTTCAAGGCTGCTCATCGCAAATGAGAGAATATGTGGGAATATCCAGCAGATGTATTTTTGTTATTTTCCATTTGTTAGTAATTGTGTGATCTCTTATTAGCTTACAATGTTAAAAGTTAGCAATGCATTTGGAAGTTCCATGATAACTGAATGCAAAACTGATTTCTTGGGGTTACATTGCCCACAATCATCTAACCCATTCAATCCACCAACCTCCTATGTTAAAAACATGGCCTTTTTTAATCTAAGATTTCATGGCATTTTACGTTCATTTAGTCGTGGCGTCCATTGTAATGGACATGAAAAAATACCAATAAAAACATGAGTTATCAAAAATGTTTCCCCCTCCCCTTTATTTCTATGCTGGAGTAAAAATCAACTGGGAAAATTTTTTTTTTGCTCAGCAGAAAAAAATCAGGTCTGAAGGGGTTAAGCTGACCCCGTGATTTGATTACACAAAGGGTGGGTGGGATGATTTGTGAATATTATCTTACGCACCGCCTTCAGACCACATTTTTATGGTTTCAACACATTTTACCCAAAGTTCCAAAAGTCAAGAATTGCGCAAAACATCAGAAATGCATCTTCCGTTTGATGTGCATGATTCTTGTCTTGTGCCACTGTTATATAACCATGAACTTTAAAAGAAACACTATGTATATCTCAGACAATACAAACAATACACAAGAGTGCATTGCAACAATGTCAGCTCTTTACAGCTTGAAAGAGAATTTAAGTGATACATAAAAAGCAGAATGATGGAGAATGTGTCTTCTCAACATCATAATTTACTTTTTTGTTCCTGTAGCAAATTTGTTGTTCTTCTGTCTCCTCTCTCACTAGTTATGCATATTTTATTTGTCTTCTGCACTACTACATTTTGCAATGAAATGTTGAATGTCAATTCTATGGCATATGTAAAATGTATGCCCTTTGCATACTTACCTAAACAAACAACCATCCAGATATTATTCCTGCTAGATTAACCATCTGCGACTATATTACAAAATGTTTATCCTGTGGGGGAAAATTGCAGCACAATTATCTAGTTTGTCAAAAGTCTAAAACTTTACTCTGAATTACAAAACAATATCGCTGGTCTACGCCCTATTATGCATACCATTTTACTTTTTTTAAAGAACTATAAAACTCCTTTTTAGTCATTTATTTAATCATGTGCAAATGTAATTTGAACATTAAATAGTGAAATAATAATCATAATAAAAACTAGAGGAAAAAATGCTCAAATGTTTAAGGTCTAAACTCACAAAATCCTTTATTTAACTTAAATAAAACTTTTACACAGTCCAAAAAAAGAGACAAACATATTCTAGGAATCCACCGATCAAACTAATCTCTCAAATTCTAAATATGAAGTTATTTTAATTAATATTGCTTGTAGGTAATCATAAAATTAGTTACAACAAAGAATCATTGTTGCCTTCTGAGCAACAAAAAGGTTTACAGAAATGCTTCAGACTGAATTTACATTCATAACCATCTTTGCTCAAGTAACATTTTCAGTTAGAAATGTGACTACATGCAAGTTATAAATTTAGCTGATAAAAAAAACAACAATAAACAAAAAAGACACAATGCACATGACTTCTGTGGTCATCACAGGTATCGGTAGCTGCACAATCTGACTATCAATCTCACACAGTGCTGTTCACACAACGTACAGCTGAGTGTCTGATCTTTTTATGTAGGTATCCCACTGTCTACAACTGTTCATGAAAACTTGGCAGCTTGTGGAGGAGGTCCTAAAAACCCTCCAGCCTGTTTGGTGGCGGCACGGGAGGGGGCGAGACCCAACATCTTCTGGATATTCTGAAATAAATATTCAGTGAAAAAGGTTAGAGCATGCATTACATAAATGAACAGTGTCAAGCCTAAACTCTTCCCTCAAAACTGCCATTGCATTATTGCACTTTGATTGTGCTCTATTAACTCACAAAAATACAAAAGAAATAATATATATATATATATATATATATATATAAATAGATAAACATTACCTGTCGAATTGACATGGTGCACAGGATGTAAAGGAAGATGAAGGAACAGTCGGTGTAATCCTCACCAAGGAGGTTGCGGTGTGAGAGGCCTTGGATATATGACAACGGGATGAATGGAAGTTTGGCTACAACACGACCATCAAAGCTGAAATGGAGAAAAAAAATGTAAACATAAGTGAAGCAACAATTGCAATATTATTGAATGCACTGAATGTGTCAACATACATGGAATTGAACATGCCCATCAAAGCAGTGAAGCAAAAGCCAATGGCAAACATTGATTTCATCCGGACCTGCAATTAAAATATCTTTAATTCAATGTCAAAACAAAACAGAAATTGTTAGCCAGCTCACCACATTAACTATTAGTATTAATAAGAAATAACACAAAATAATTAATTCTGTGATCTAAATTTGAGAACTGCAACAGACATTATTAAAATACCATAGACAAGTCTCTGTTATTGTTCTTGAGTTTCTCCTCTTGTCTCTCTGTTGAATACAACATTATAGTTACAGTAATACTCCATTCATATTGCACAATAATATTAATTACATTTTTACTAATTATAATAATAATAATAACATCCTCCGGCTAATAATAATAATAACAACAACAACATATTTTTTACTAATTGTCGGTAACAATTATTTTTTATTTTACTATTTGTTAATAGTAATAATAATCATAAACAAAAATCATTTTAATAATCTCACCAATTTTTTTCTTCTGTTGACGCCCAGCTGATTCTGTAATTGTCTCTTTCTTTTTCTCCACTGAAACATGTTACAGAATTTGAATCATTGGTCATATGTATTGAATACATGCAAATGACAAACATGTTGGTTCATATAACTTACGTTTTTTACTTTGTTTTTCAACCTCGGCCTTTAGTCTCTTGTATTTGTCTGTGCGGTACACCAGAACCCATGTTATACCTGCAGAAACAGAGCAAGGCGAACTGTTATCCAGCACTACAAGAGCAAATGCGTTTGTCCTGTATTTGCTGAGCTTAGGACATTTTCCTAGGGATTCGCTAACTGCTCTCTGACATGTAAAACTCAATTTCAATATAGCGTGTACATACCTTCCGCTAATAATGCCGTGCAAATAGATATAAACACAATCAGGATCGTATCTGCAAACATTGTGCTCATTTTGGAAAAACGTTTAGGAGACTGATAATACTAGATAATACTTTGGTTAAGCCACAAGCTCTACTGTAGCAGCGTCAGCATTACTGTGATGATATCATCAATATGCGACCAGCTTCCTCGTGGATGTTGAGTGTAGTTGCGCTATGAACTGTGACTCCACATCTCCTACTAGAGGTAGTGACCCGGCATTATATGTCGGCATGTAAAGGACATGATGAAGAACAGATTAAAACATATTTTTAAAAAACTTTTTAAATTATAGTAATGAAGATTTGCTTGAGGATTTTAATTGCTTAAGGATGCGATTTTTAAAAAATGATTTTTAAAAAGGATTTAAGATTGCCTTGCAATGTAGGGAACTATATAAATTAAATGTATTATTAATTGAACCATTAACTGTTACACAGAAAATTTCATATCCACTGACACATATTAGGCAGTAGGGACTGGGAGTCTGTACTCTCCTTTAAAATATTTTTTTGTAATGTGATGATACCCCATATTTATCATTGTTACATTATATTGTGTTATATTATAAACAATTCACTCTCTCATATAACAATTTAAGTACAAAAAACAATTAAGTATAAAGGCAAAATGCAGTGTACTATGTGATTGTTTAAAAGTTTGAAGATTTGATTTTAAAAAATCCAAACATATTATTTCTAAACTTTAAAATGATTTTAACATATAAGTATATATTATATGAAACATATTAGTATATTATATATACATATATATATATATATGTATATATATATATATTAGTGCTGTCAAACGATTAATCGCAATTAATCGCATCCAAAATAAGTTTTTGTTTACATAATATATGTATGTGTATTGTGTATATTTATTATGTATGTATAAATACACACACATACAGTATATATTTTGAAAATATTTACATGTATATACATTTATATATTCATATTCTTTTATTTTATATTATATATATAAATATATTTAACATAAACATAACATATTTTTCTTAAATATATACATGCATGTGTTTGTATTTATATAAACATAATAAATATACACAGTACACACACATATATTATGTAAACAAAAACTTTTATTTTGGATGCGATTAACTGCGATTAATCTTTTGACAGCACTAATATATATATATATATATATATATATATATATATATTCAATTACATATCTAATTATATATTTTGTATGATTTTATTATAAAAGAAATATTATATAATTTGTATTGAATATACATATTGAATATGTATTTCGAATTTTAGGTTGATGTTTCATACTTTCTTACAAAAGGTTTCAATTTTATCTCTACAGAAATATGTCATAGCTGAGTGGAGAGCTCTACTAATTCCTACTAACAAATGTAGCCACACAGAAACGTTCCAAAGGAAAAGGTTAGACACAATTGAAAGGAAGGGGGAGGAGGAGCGCCTCTGCTTGCCGTGGTAAAAGCAGTACAGAGCCTCAGTGTACGCACTGACAGCATGGCAGGAGACAGCGACAGCAAGTTGGACAATCAAGCCGAAAATGAGCATGTTGTCAGGCAACCTTTCCTCATCGGGGTAGCCGGCGGCACTGCCAGCGGCAAGGTTGGCATTCTGCTTTCCCTTACATGAATTTGACTTATCGTTTGTTTTTGTGTTTGTCAGAGAGATGAGATGAGATGAGATGAGACGAGCGCACACTGACCGCGTGGCTCATTGTCATGGAATCATCAATGTGCACATTTATTTTATTCCCCGATTTGGTTTGACACGTCCGATGTAAAAATGGACATATAGACTTCTAGCATTTAAGGGGTGATCTAACTGACTAATTTATTTATTTATTTTTTTTAATCAAGTTTAATCACTTAAATGGAACAGAACTAATAAATAGTCATAGTATTTTTTTAAACTGTTATACACATACATTGAGGATATATTAACTACTTCGTTAGTATGTGTCCCTTAAAAACAAGGATGGTCAGCTCCCACACACCGTCGCCATGCACTATGACGATGGTGGACTTACCAACTTATTAATAAGCATATAACCATTATTATTATTTTCATCTAAAATGCTCTAAATCCAGTTTAATCCATTCACGAAAAGTAATAGGATTGTTATGGATCAGGTGTTGTTTTGTCGAGGCAAATTACGACTGTCTTTTGTTGTTAGAAAACAGCATGATACTTGCGCCGGGTAAATCACCACAATCCGTCTGACATTCCATCAGATTCATTAAAATCCCATCAGCTGTCGAACACCCTAATTACAGTTTTACTTAAGATAAATATACAATGTGTTGTGAGGAAAGTCTAACTTTGCGGTTATAACGTTACGTGGATAAAACCTCGTCCGCGCCGGAGGATGTCTAGTGTCTGCTAGGATAACAGTTACGATACAAGCACAAAGAACGGTCTCTTTGTTTCATTAGCTAACGGTGTGTTATGATATCAGAGAACGTGATAAAAGTTTAGATATGTGTGTGTTTAGCGTTAAACCTGAATAACTACGGAATTTGAACAATAAATATGAGTAATCGCTGAGGTTTTGTTGGTTAACGTTATTGGGGTCAGCGGCACAGTGAATGTGTCACATCTTACCTCATTTACGTGCGTAAAGGCGGCGTGCGTACGCAGTGATGCGTCAAGACGGCTCCTTCAGTGAAGTATGTTTGTTTTTGATTTGCTTTAGTTATTGAAATATTTATCGATAATATGTTCGTGTAGTTTATTAAGAGTGGGGAAATAAATAATATACTGTTAAAAATAAACTGAAAAGTAAAAATGGTACAATAAAAATGGTTAAAGTTACCGCGCCATACCTTGTAACAACATTTTTTTTATTTTATTAATATTTATATATTTAGTAATATTATATATATATATATATATATATATATATATATATATATATATATATATATATTACTACTAATATAAAAATAAATGACATGAAATGTTTTTAATATAAATATTTTATATTTAGCATTTTTTACAGCATTGTTGTTGTGTCTGTGCAAGATTCTCTATATTTATATTATTTATTAAGATTATGCTATTTTTGGCCATAGTTACTGGAATCGCCAATTATGATGAAGTTTAAGTCATCATGTGGAACACTATTGCATTTTTAAGCTTCCAGTTTGTTTTACTGACCACTCCGTTTAGTCATTATTTAAAATGTCTCTGTACATAATTTGTCTGTTCCTTTCTATTTCCGTTTGCTTATCTTGTTTGCTTATGTTGTGACTGCTAGATCTCCCAGCTGTCAGGTGTGCAGGTTTCTCTCTCTACCACATTGCTTGGGAGAAATGTGTTCTCTAATTTCTCAGTGAAAATGCTTTGACTAGACTTTCTCAAGCAGTATGTTATCATTCCTGTAGGCCTGTAGACACTCAGTGTTTTGTCCAGTGTAATATGTTATGCTCTTGGTGTGCTGTTTAAGGACACCAGTTTGTTTACATCCTGAAAACGCTCGACCAAAGCAGATAATTGACTGAAGCAAGTGTTTCCTTTCTATATTTAATGCAGGCAGAAACGCTTTTGTGTTGATAACATACATCACAACCCAACACATAGGTGTACTTTAGGTAGCATTCACATTACATTTCCAAACAGCAACTTAGCTTGTTGGGTACACAAAAATACTTAGGAATTAATCAGGGGAATGTTTAGTCAGCAACAGCAGAAGCTGTTTTTTGGCTGTCCTGCAAGGTTAGTTTAGGGGCCAGTGACAGCCAGGCTAGAAGAGATGCCCACCTCAGTGCAGATCATTCACTACTGTGGACAATGGTTTCTTCCTCCTTCTGCTGTAGGTTGTTATGAGTTTTACAACTCTCTCAGCATCCTGCTGATGATTCAAAGGTAAATGATTGTCTTTCTATGCCTGCATGCCATTTAGCATGTGAGCAGGATTAGTGGTTACTTTGGCTGGAGGTTGATGGATCTTGGGGACAGACTGTACCAACAAATGTCAAAGAAGTGTTTGAGCTCTCTTTTTTTTCTGCAAGGCTTTAACACAGTGGAAAAACATGTATTTATTACATAATATAAATGAGTTTGTTTTGGTGATGCCAGTGTAAATTGAACCAAGTCAAAGCGCACTGTTCAGAATACAGATGTTCATTGTTAGTTCGTGTCAGCTCAGGTCCATTAAATAATATTAACAGACACAGTTTGAGTAATGTATTAGTAATTAAAATTTACATTTACTAATAAATGCGTAAGAATTATTGCTAGTTCATGTTGACTGATGAAGTTATCTAAGATTAATAAGTGGGACTTTGTTGTAAAGTGTTACCAGTAAATCATGCAAAATACTGCTTTACTGTTCATTGTTCAACATGCTGCTAGTCCATTTGACTTGCACATCAGTTGGTGACTTGGTGTTAACTAAAAGTGCACCATTATATTTAAATATGAGGTTGAGTGTCATCGTCATTGTGGTTTAAAGACAAGGCATGTCAAATTGGTGTAACTTTGTGTAAAACCTGGTGCAGGTATTATAAAAACACCGTTTTATTATGCATTATTGCGAGGCAAGTAAAAACTGTATGCAACAGAAACATCATGCAATCCTTGTATTTGGGCTGTGATTATTTTGCATGTGACAGAAGACAGTTTAAGGCCTTGAAGCAGACCACTGGTTGTTCTTGCTTAACATATGCTTGGTGTATATGTGTGTAGCTTCTTATACAGGGTCTGGGACAGCTTGGACTGTTTGTGGATTATACTTTAAATGGATTGAGCGACTGGCAGGCAGCATTGCAGCTGGTGAAGGAAAGCTTTGTAAGACATTTAAGCACATACACATAGGTTAGATACAGCAGGGTTTCATCAGACTCTGCAGGATTCAGTTGCATATCCCTGCACTGCGGCCTGTCTTGTGCTTGGCTCTTTATTGGCATTTGGTTGACTCTTCACATGATCTGAACTCATCGCATGTGGTTTTCAGTGTTATTTTGTGAAGTTGTTCTTCCATAATAGTAGCCTTTACTAGTCTGTTTATATATCATACATCAACTGACTGTTACAGTAAGTTTATTCAGTTTTTTTTTTGGACTTTGTATATGAATCCTTTCTGTGCTAAAATATCAGTGTTTTTCATATCGTCATGATTAAAGGTGTCATGGGTGATTGTCTTCAGAAACATTTTTTGTTATTCTGGTTGAAAGTCTCTTCACATCCTGATAGCAATCATTAAGTTAAGTGGTCTAAATGTATTTATCTGTATTTATATATTCTGTGGAAGGTGTAGAACCAAGAAATGTTCGTCCAATCAAAACGCTCGGTCCGAGCGTTTTAATTTTCTCTCCTACCTGCCTGTCAAGGTATGTATTTGCATACCTCTGCACACCCTGTTCGCGCAGACACGATACGTCATCGGCGCGTTCACGCACGCTGTGCAGAGAGAGCAAGAATGGCAGGCAAACATCAACAACCCAGTCTTCCTTCCTAGTATTGTAGTACTTTTACTAACTGTGCTATAAAGTTTTCTCTCCGCTGAATGACACATGATGTAGCCCAGCGGTTCCCAATTCCAGTCCTCGCGCCCCCCGCTCTGCATATTTTGCATGTCTCGCTTAGTTAACACACATGATTCAGATAACCAGCTCGTTAGAAGAGAGCTACGTGCATGAACTGTGTTCCGATTGACATGCTCCCTACACAGTGTTCATTGCTCCCTTCTCCCTGAGCAATGGAAAATCCGTTGAAGTTTACTTCACTTCGGAACATTCATTCACGGATTGCGCTGCGCAGCATCTTCACACACAGACGAAACTTACTAGAGAAGTGTGACATAATATACCTCTGTAAATAAATACCAATTAAATTCACGTCTAGCACACTTTAATGCCCTCTGTGTGGAACATATATGCTTGCTTTGAACTGAACCGTTGATGTAGCCTATTGTAGTAATTTAATGTTGTCTCTGGTATTCTGCTCTTTGAGCGTATGTGCGTTCAGGGGGCGTGGCTTTGGACGGCGATTGCAGGGAGGGTGGGACATTTGCTTTCAGTGCTATCAGGCTAAAGTTAGCATTTTCCGAGATCTCCAACTGCACCTTTAAGTCAGCTATAAGGTACACCATAGACCTTGTGCAATTTAGTTCTGTTTCTCTCTCATCAGAGTGTGCCTCCATCCTCCAAATTGGTCAGCTATTACAGAGTATTGAGGGAGATTTCTGGCCCATTAGTAGACTGTCTTTGGAAAATATATCATTTTTTTTATGAACCAGACAGTGTACCAGACATTGTTGAGCTGCAGAGAGGTGCAGAAATCTCTCTGTGACAGTGTGAGCAAACACCTGCTTATGTTTTTCATAACTGCCCATGGTTTGTGGCTTTTTGTACAGGGTGTGTCACCTGTGAGTGTACTCCTTGTTCTTTTTGTTATTTTAATAGGCATATTTATTTTAACGTTTAGGGATTGAAGAGACACAGAAGACAGTATCTAAGTCCTGTTGTACTATCACAGAGCCAGTTCTGTTACGTAAAGTTCTGTGTTTATTCCTCGAATGGGGGTGGTGTAATTTTGATTTTGGCTATAAGGACTCCAGTCATTTTTAGTGATATTTGTATTTAATGTAAGTCATTGTTTTATGTCATTCTTTTTTAATAAAATGCCATTGACAATACTCATAACATAGTCATATATGTTTAAATAGCTTACTAGTACTGTTCAGCATAAAATTGTATAAATTCTTGGTTCATTCTTTGTTTGTCATGATAAAATTAATAATGTGAGGATCAGTAAGTGTGTTAGATTTTTTGCAAACTAAATTTCTTACATTTTATAAATGACTTTACATAAACCTTTTGAAACAAACAAACAAAAAATAACGAATGCATGTAAAGTTTTAAAAGTATGGCCTACTAAAATATGTATGTAACTTTTTAGCAGCTATGAAATATCGTCTTGTGGTATTTAATAATAAAAAAATGAATCTGAATTGGCTCGAGAATCTGAATTATGGGGGGGGGGGGGTATATCATTGGTATATCATCCAATGATAGTTTTAGCATGTAATGAGTTGTGTATTACATATTCAAATAAATGTCAGTCTTTTTTTATGAAAATGATCAGCGCTAGGGAATCTATGTCGCAAAATATGCTTCCAAACGCAGAGATACTGTACGGTGCAGTTTAGGCTTATGGTGTCCAATGCTGATGGTTTAAATTCATTTGGTTCATAATTCTAAAGCATATAATTAGGTCAGAAGACATTGTGATAATTATTACAGTGAAAACTGAAGTAAAGTTTAATGGGGTTTTTTCATGTTTTTTTTCCCCCCATGAAACAAATGCTATTTTAAAAAAACAATTCTGCTGTTTTCTGTACATGAAAATACAGGGCCATCACCTTAGCTTTGCTTGGCTTATTGTCAAAAAAATCATATTATATATTTGAACGCAGCCCTCATGAATACTTTTAAATGACATCACTAGACTATCATGACTTAGTCGTCGAAAGAAGTGCCAAAACTGTCACTGTTGTCCTCTCAAAAAAACTAAGTGCATGACGCACCTGAACTGAACCAATTGCAATGAAAGTCATTCAAATCTGTTTTTTTTTTTTTTTTTTTTTAAATAAGGCCTGGCTTTTGGTTCCCTTTTGGTTTGGTTAGTGGCCACCCACAGAAATTATACACTTCACCTTAAATTGTTGCCCATTTTGTCATTATTTGACAGTTTGAATTAAGATTACTCACTGAAACGTATGTGGGTCAAAGACGTAAAGATGTCCACATCAAAAGAAATTTACAAAAATGATTTTATGTCCATAGAAAGCACATTAAATGTAAGTATGTCTACTTTTAAGGTTTTAAATGTTTTTGGAGAATAAAATGTCAAAATGTGGTTGAAATAATGTTACATTGTCATTCAGTGTAACACAATATTTTTGTAAAAAATCAAACAACATGCTTATTTTGACTCATAGCTATTAAAATATATAAAATAATAAGGGAGCATATTAAATTGTATTGTGTTTTAAATGAGTAAAAATTCTTACTGACAAACAGGGAAAACCTAGGATAGTGGCACATTTTAAAAATGTAAAATTACAACTAATTAGTATCTGGGGTGAAAGTAATTAATATTTTAATATGCCATAAATTGATTTTTGTTGTAAATATGCCTGACAAGACTGTTACACTGAATGATATTTTAGTGGGTGTCTTCTGTAAATCAGGGAAAAGGTATGATATTTATTTTGTGCTCAGAAAAACAAAAACAAAATTGTAATTGAATTAAACAGAAAACTTTTTAATTTTTGGGGGGAAAAACAACAACAATTAGAGCAGTATTACATTTACTGTTTTTATGCTTAAACCCTTTTCCGTCTTTGACCCATGTACTCAACTATAATCCTGTCTTTTTTCAGTCATCAGTTTGTGGGAAGATTATGGAGCTTCTTGGCCAGAATAAGATTGACCATCATCAGAGGCAGGTGGCCATCCTCAGTCAGGATAGTTTCTACAGGGTACTGACCCCTGAACAGAAGGCCAAGGCTCTAAAAGGACAATTTAACTTTGACCACCCAGGTAAAAGAGTTTGAAAAGCTCATGTTTATGTTGATATCATTTATTTTTTATTTAGATTTATTTTTGTTGACCTGATTTATAGTTCTTTGTTGTATTTCCAAATACCCCTGCCTGTTGCAGTGTGTTATTATGAACAGAATACAGCTCAGGCCATGGCTGTTGATGCAGTCTGTATACTTTGGCAGCTCTTTGTGTGTGTGTGTGTGTCGGAGTGAGTGTTTGCCTGACACACACACACACACTCATTCTGCAGCAGCACAAGTGGCTTATCACCTTTTTGCTTGTTCTTGATTTCCCACTTCCTGTGGATCAAGAAACCTTAGAACAAATTCTGTGCTGTCTGCCTGATCCTCTTTTACCGTGTCTCACAGATGCATTTGATAATGAGTTGATAGTCAAAACCCTTTGTGATATCATGGAGGGAAGAACTGTCCAGATTCCCGTCTACGACTTCGTCACCCACTCAAGGTCAGTTCAGACCACATTTTGGATAACGTAAAGGAATAGTTTAGCAAAAAATGAAAATTCTGCCATCATTTACTCACCATCATGTCGTTCCAAACCCCTAAGACTCTAGTTAATCTTCGAAACACAAACAGACTAAAATAAATCTGTTCATCATATAAAGCAATTGTATTTCTTCACAAGACTTTGATTGATTCATATGGATTCATTTTACAACCTTTTTGAATCTTCTAAGTTTTTGTTACCTAGATGTTTGTTAAAGGGGGACGGAAAGCTCTCAGTTTCCATTAAAAATATCTTAATTTGGGTTTTGAAGTTTAACTAAAGAACGACATGAGGCTAAGTAGTTTTCATTCCTGGGGGAACGATCCCTTTAACTTATTGCATTTTTTTTTCTGTGTAAGGATATATTTGTATTTATTTGAGTTTCAAACCACACACAAAAGCAGTTTGTGAGCAGCACATTTATTTTGGAGCCCATATTCAGCGCCTGCAGGAAAGTAGCAGAAATGCAGGCCAAACTGTAACTGCTGTTGATTTGCTTACATGCTACTTGAGCGTAGGGTTTCAAACAGGCCTTATCTTGATTTGTGTCACATAATCTGTTTGTTCAGGTATTCCCTGCATCCTGATACACTTTTGTTTTCCTTACCTTTTGCAGGAAAGAAGAGACGGTCACTGTTTATCCAGCAGATGTAGTTTTATTTGAAGGCATTCTTATGTTTTATTCGCAAGAAATCCGAGATCTGTTTCAAATGAAGCTGTTTGTGGATACGGATGCAGATACACGTCTGTCACGCAGAGGTGTGTGTGGACTTCTTCAATGGATCTCAATGAATATTCATAATGTGGTAGTCATAGGACGATGTATTTCAGTGCAGTTTGATTCATGTCTTATCTCATTCCCCTCTGCCCATAGTCTTGAGAGACATCAGTGAGAGAGGCCGTGACCTAGAGCAAGTGCTAAGCCAATACATAACATTTGTTAAGCCTGCCTTTGAGGAGTTCTGTCTGCCAGTGAGTTTTACACTTTTCTACCATGTACGATTTGTGTGTATGGTTTTTAATTGATTTATTTTTTAAATTATTTTATATAAAATACTCACACACAATCCTGCGCTCCCAAAGCTGAATTTTCAACAGCCATTACTCCAGTCTTCATCTGATGCTTTAGAAATCATTCTAATTTGTGGATTCAGTGCTGAATAGAAATGAAAAAACAGCATTTGTTTGAAATAGAAATACTTTGGAATGTCTTAAATGTCTGTACTGTTACTTTTGATTTAATGAATCTTTGCTAAATATTTTTTTTGAAAAAAAAAATCGTACTGACCTTAGACTTTTGAATGTGTGCAAATTCTTACACTTTCATTATTATGAACCACACTGACACAATTTTACTCAGTACAAACATTTTGTTTGTTTAGTACAACTAAGTACTTTTTTGTTTTTCCATGTTAATTTCTCTGTTGTGCTGTTTGGCAAATATATTATAAATGGTCCTTTTTTTATATAAATGTAAATATTTATTTATATAGAATATATATGTATAAAGACAATTTATTGACTCCATTTATTTATTTTTTCCAAACACTGTTATTAAAATGCAGAGCCAATATTAGTCTTTCTTTGGGCTTCTCATTTTTTTTTTTTTTTTAATTTAACTTCATCTGTTTTTCTTTCAGACAAAAAAGTATGCTGATGTGATCATTCCAAGGGGAGCTGATAATCTGGGTGAGATTTTAAGTGTTTATCCAAATGTGTTAGACTTTACCATGGAAATGAGGAGGCACAAATATTTTGATATGGAAATGTTTTGAAACGGTTTATGATATACATACATTGTTTTGAAAATAGGGAAGTTTTGAAGGTGCCAAGCAAGGTCGCGCTTCTAGTCTTGATATCTTGAGCATTCCAGCATGTTTAGTCTTTTCCCTACTTATAGTACTACTGATTCTTTACCTACCAAACCAGGCATGTAAAACTAGTGCTAAACCTGCGCTGAAAACAAGTCATTTGACACCATTTTACAAAACAAAGACTTGTAAGACAACTTTACATGATTTGTGTTCTTCCATGTTTATTTCTCCCTCTCTAGTTGCCATAAATTTGATAGTGCAACACATTCAGGATATTCTGAATGGTGGTTTGACCAAACGCTTGAACGGATACCTCAATGGCCACAACACGCCTCGCAAACGGCAGCCCTCAGAGTCCAGCAGCAGGCCGCATTGACCAGCCCTCCATCAGGAGAGAATGAATGTGTGAAGGATGGATGCAAGAGAAAAGAAGGATTGCTTGTGCATTCTGTTAATTAGCCAACACTGTATAAGACAAAAGGAATCATGAAAAAAATTCAAGAATTTCAAAGACTGCTTTTTATTTCATTCTGCTTCCTTCTTTTTGTTTTTTGGACTGGCTACACTTGATGTTTTAGGAGTTAGAAAGATAAATGGAACTTGGGATTGTTAAAGGTCAAAATGGTTATTTCCTCTATTTATTTTAGCATTTTTATTTAGTTTTTTTGTACTTCTTTAAGAGTATGTTTGTTGACTAAAAGTGGGGATGCAGACAATTAAATGTTACATGACTCCATGGTAATGAGGATTGAACTTTTATCTCTGATCCTTTTTTCCTATCCGAAAGGACTACATTTGCAAATGTATTTATTTAAAGAACCTCCTCACTGGATAGAGGAAAAAACAGTTGTTTTACAATCCCTTCTTTTTTCTTGACAGTGATGGAATAAGTTTTTAGTATTCTGGCATTATGTATATGATGTCCCTCTATGATCAGTGTTTCTTGCAGAAGGATAAACGTTTATTCCTCCATTTCACTTGAATAATTCAGGCAGTGTTGCTATGTCACAACAGGCCTCTCAGGGTGTAGTTACTACAATGAGATGAAAATAACTCCCTTTTGTCCTAAAAGGAATGAGACAAGTCTATACAGAACACATCAGAGACCACACCTCTGAAATAGAAAGGGCACTAATCTGGCTAATAAAGCAGAACTAAATTTGTTCTTGTAATAATACTTGTTTCTGAATTACAAACCTTGTACTTCAGGAATATTTATGGAGATGCCAGGTGATCCTCATTAAACATAGTCATGTGCTTTAAAACAAAGCCCTGTGGTGAATTGTGCAGCATTGCTGTGGAGTGTTAGCATGAATAGTGATCTATTTGTCAAGAGATTTATGTTCATATACTATGCACTGTACCCTTGACTCTAATAATGCAATTTGACACTCAGTTTATGACACTCTTTAATTACACTTGTGTGAGGCATTTAGACAAATGGAGATGCTTACTTGAAATGAATTCTCAGAGTCTCTTCATCCTTTTCCAAGGTTTTTTTTTAAAGTTTTTTTTTTTTAAATCCATTATTTCACTTGTGTTGTGACTTCTTAGATGCCCAGGCTACCCATAAAATATACACCATGATGCCACTTTGGTAAGTCTTTGAGAAAACTCACCAAAGAGTTCATTTAATGTTCTTCAACAGATGTTTTTGTAGTCCAAGCCGTGTCATTTCCATTACGCAATACAATATTGTAATAACGCAATACATATTTTCCCTTGGATCTCAGTTTTCCTGCATCTTAGAGCCAGAGAGAAGCCATTTAAGGCTCTGAAATCATTCAGGGATGTGAAACTGAACAATCCAACCTTTAAACTTGACCCTGACTGTAAAATGACCCCATATATCTTCCCTTTGATCTTGAAATCTTTCACTTAAAATTGGTTAGTCATTAATATATGCATTGTTCTTATTTAAAATTGTTTGTATTTCGCTAGATTTTATTTTCTGGTTGGCTTCATTTGCATTGCTGCTATGATACAGGGTGACTCATTTAATATCCTATGTAAAAATTCTAAATTATCAATTATTGAATGATGTGAATATTTATTTAATTGAATACGATCGTTTCAAGGATAATGCCATTTACATTTTATCAGAGTCATCATCATTTATATCAGGGCCAGATGCAAAAAAAAAAAAAAGAATATTTATTTGGTTGTCAAAGGCATTCTTACCCCTGGGCTGTTTATTTGGCCAAAATTGCATAAATTATTATAAAACTTTTGTTGACATCTGGTCCTTGGTTTCGTTTGGGTATTAAATGTGTGATTCAATCATGTTCATAGATTCATTTGAAAATTCTTGAAAAGAACCAGTTTGAAACCACTGCTACAAATTTTGTGCCATCAAAAAGTTTTTGTATGTGAACTTACAGACTGTTTCTTTTATTTCATGTTGAATTCCTTTCAATGTTACATTAGCTAAATACTGTAAATATTACTTTTCTAAACAACATTTGGTTACTCAAACATCCAGGCTGTCGAACATGTATGTCGAAGATATTCATACCTCTCATCAAAGGTTTTTGATATATTAACACAGATTTAAACACCAGCTTTTAAAATGCAGTACACATTACAACCATTTTTTTTCACACAATCACACAGTTCAGCCCTGAATAAAATCATGCTCTTAATAACTTTCACACCCAGTGTGTAATCCTACTTGACTGAAAATGATGCAAATACAGTACATTGTTTTTACTGAAATTTGTGGGATTCCAAAGATTTAAGGTGTTGGCGTTGTTTAATGTGCAATCAGTTTGTTTGGCTCCCACACTAATGTCTGTAATTATAGCAAATACTGGTTTTACCAGAATATGTGACAACCTGTATGCATTTATGTTGATATTAGAAATCCTACTCCGGAACTGTCTTGTTGCAAAGAAGGGTGACTTTGGAGGGGATTTCAAAAGTATGGTGTTCTGCATGATGTATCATAATATGTTCAATTATTGATGCCTTTGAGTTTTGGTGCTTGCAAAAGGGGTGCAAAATGCAAAGAAAGCCAAAACTATACTAAAATCAGAAAAGGTTGCATGCTTGTGTTGTTGGACCAAACAAACTACAGTTGCAAGGCTTTAAAACAGCATTTCTGTGGCACTGCAATGAATATCAATAATACTTTATCTTGAACTGTTGCTCTTGAAGCTGGGGATTGACTTTTTTGTTTTTTAAGTGTTTCTGTGGTTTAATAAATCCATGATAACTATCATCATGTACATGTGTAAAGAACTGCAGAAAGTTGTATAACAAAGTGATTAACAGCAAAGCTTAACTAAATAAAAGTTTTTTGTACTCCTCATGTTCGTTGCCTCCTGGTTACCTGAGTGCTGTAATCACATTTGCTTGCATCAGAAAAAAGACTTTAAAGAGTAAATCCCTCTCTTTTAAGAACTTTAGTGCAAGCTGGACAGAATTACACAATGGTTTAGATTAGAACAAAGATAACATGAACGAATACAACAATGCAAAGCAGGTTCAGGGAGGTCATGATGTGCTTGTAGTCAACCGCATTAGGCCCATAGTCGCAGCATCATTATTGTGCGACCGATGTCTGACGTCACACCGGGATCTGCAGTACGCATGCGATTCCGTATTGGTCGAATCTCAAGCAATTCATTGAGGGAAGAGTGTGCGTGTGGTAATTTAGATATATAGCACATTACTTAAATATTGTGCACAGATATGTCCACGAGTGACTTTTATTTGAGGTACTATGTGGGCCATAAAGGTAAATTCGGCCACGAATTTCTGGAATTTGAATTCAGACCAGACGGTAAGTCAGGCGCCAGCTTAGCTTGCTAATATGCTAACAGCCTTTATATTGAAATCTGTACTTGCTTTATTACTAGGCCGAAAACGTTTTTCTAAAGCAGTTTGAACTTAAATTACTGGTTAATTTGTGCAGTAATTGTAAAATAGATGGGCTGTTTGTATAGAAAAACAAATGAACATGTTAGCTAACATCTGAGTTGTTTAAAACTGCCGCTTTAAAATTTTAAGTTGACTTGATAAATAATATTTCTGCTAAGAAATTGCTGTTTTTATGGTATAATATTTCAGTGACTGTTAAATATTCTCATATGAAGCTTTCATATAATTTATGGATCATTTTGTTTTCATCTAGGCAAACTGAGATATGCAAACAACAGTAACTACAAGAACGACGTCATGATCCGAAAAGAGGTAAAGTCAGCTGCGTGATGACGTCACATACATCCAACGTTAAGACATTTTTGTTGAAGTAGGCTTTTTAACTTTTCCCCCCCAATCTTTCAGGCTTATGTTCATAAAAGCGTGATGGAAGAGTTGAAGAGAATCATTGACGACAGTGAGATCACAAAAGAAGACGATGCCTTGTGGCCTCCTCCAGACAGAGTCGGACGACAGGTTTGTAGGAATATATTTTTGCTTTTATTATTTATTTATATTACTCTTGCTCTGGTGTAATTCTCAGGATCCTAATTGCTCTTCTTTGTGCTTTATAGGAACTGGAAATTGTCATCGGTGATGAACACATTTCATTCACAACTTCCAAAATTGGATCTTTAATTGATGTCAACCAGTCCAAGTAAGCATATTTCATAGATGGATTTTTTTTTTTTTTAGTTCATAAACATCTCCTCTTGTTCTTTCTGCTTCACTGCTTTTTCACTTCTGCACTACTGTCTCATTCTTGAAACTTGGCGTTGCAGCACCACAAGTATTATTGGCTCTTGTATGATAAATTGCTTGTGATGCATCTTATTTGTAAATCACTTAATGTAAAAGAATATGCTAAGTGATTTACTGTAATGTAGTTTTTCTTCTTCGTTTATTCAGTATTGTCATGCAATCTGTTGTTTTCCTTTTCTACTCTCAAGCAATGCAGCACTCTGCAGTTACACTGTTTGTTCTCTGTATTATAAGAGTGGTAATATTTGTGTTCTTGCTCTTCAGGGACCCAGAAGGACTCAGAGTTTTCTACTACCTGGTCCAGGATCTCAAATGCCTTGTATTCAGTCTCATCGGCCTCCACTTCAAAATCAAGCCCATCTAACTACCCGGTTGCTTTTATTCTTGATAAAAGTCATATTTTAGTTATTGTTTGAGCTATTTTCAACATTTGTATATTGCTTGGTGGTTTCGCTTTTTTTTTTTTTTTTTTTAAATAAAAACTTGTTCAACTGTTCACTTTACGTTTCAAACTCTCTTTTCAACACCTTAATGGTGATATCGATATTTGCACACTCTAAATAGGTACTTTAAAATAGAAGGTACAATATGAACATTACTGGTTTTAAAGTTTGGGGTTGGTGAAGACTTTTTACTGTTCTTGAACATCTCCTTATGGTCTCCAAAGATGATTTTTTTAAAAATCAAAAATACAGTAAGAATATTATCTTAAAATGTAATTTATTTCTGTAATGGCACTGCTAAATTTCTAGCCTTCAGTGTCACGTGAATCATTTCCTATCAGTTTTATTATTATTTATTTATTTAAGCTTGTTACAAAATTTACAATCAGACTGTTCATGGTTATCCATGTTCTTACATCTTATAAGGCACAGAACAGGCCTTTTAATTATACATAATTAAACAATGCAGAATTTTGCAGTGTATGAGAGTACATTGTATCCATGTTGCACTGAGTCAAAGTTGATTGACCATTGAATAGTATAGATGGATTACAGCTGCCTGTTGAACCTGGGGGGAATACACTGGAAATATTTCAGATACATTACATTTCAGGACATCAGCGTTTCACAAAATTACTTCTACCCCATTACAATTACTAATTTTTGCTTCTGAATCAATCACTTAAGCATGAGTTCAATACCAAGCAGTCACAGTTGTCTATCCACACAGTGCAAAGCTTATTACTTCTACCTTCAGCCTTCAAAGATAAACATGTTACACTGATACACTTGAGTCCTTATCTAATAAAAGTAAAACATAAATGCTCTAAATTCAGACTACTCCACCTACCAAGTGCTTCTATGAACTTCAACACATTAAGTGCACTTTCAATTAATGGGTTTTCCATCAAGGACTGTAAAAATGTCTTCCAAGGACTTGTGAACACACTTAAGGAACTCATGAACATTTCTGGCAGGGTAGCTGGACACATTGCACCCGATCCATTCATCATGGACACCATAGCCCACTCCGAAACCATCAGGCACCACAGGAGCAAATCCACCCAGACTGACCGCGGGACTGGTGAGAGTACTAGTGGACAGAATGTTGTGGTTTATGGCGGCATATGCCGGATCCTGGTAGAGAGTGTGCAGACCCATGCCTTTCGAATTAGCCAGGTAGCGCATGGCAAAGAGATGGCGATCAAACCCTTGACCTAGATGAAAATGCACAAAAAATATGATAATGATGAAATACACAAGTTGAGAGTGAACTAAAGATCTAAATTGATGCCCAACCTCCCCCAAAAATGTACAAGGATGGAAACTGTGACATTATTTACTCACCCTCATGTCATTCCAAACCTGTTTGACTTCACTTTTTCTGTGAAACACAATCAAAGACATTTAAAAAAAAAAAAAAATTCTTTTTGTCCATACAATGAAAGTCAGAGGGGTCTAATGCTGTTTTGGACCACAATAACTCTCACTATATAGACAAAAACAGTTTAAACATTTTTAAAAATATCTTCTTTTGTGATCCACAGAACAACAGAAAGTAAGTCATATTGGTTTGGAACAACATGACAATAAGTAAATGATGACAGAATTGTCATTTTTAGGCAAACTACTCCTTTATCTTGCTCAATACTGATTAAAAAAGAAGTCTTGCTAAGATAAACATCCGTTTTTAACCCCTAGAGTGAGAAGACACCTCATGAATACAACTGACAGGTTGTCAGTGCTGCACTAACCCATCGCTGCCTCTTTAGTGAGCTGCCCATGGTATTTAGAGCATTCATTCAACAGCCCCTGTAACTGCTCCACAGTGTGCTGTCCAGGCTGCTCGACAAACGCCTTGGCACAGCGCTTTGTGTGGACGGTAGCGGGACGGATGGTTTCTGTGCGTCCGTGTTTAAAGGCTGCAGTGCTACACGACTCGTATGTGGCGACCGTCTGTCCATACTGCCGTAGGAAGCCCATCTGGAAAGCCAGCTGAGCGATGGCATCTGGACTGAGCTTCTTCTTCTTAAGTTGCTCCTTTCCACCTTTCTTGAACTCCACGGCGTCGATGGTGAGCTTTGACACGGCGGTCTGGAAGTTCTCTTTTGCTTTTGTGATTCCAGCTTTTAACTCTTCAGTGAATTTAAACTCTAATCGGCGCACCGCAGAGGAAGAGTCCACAGATGCAGGCTGGGATTCAGGCCCGACCAAAGGCTTCTCTGTGGTGTCCTTGAAGACCTCATTCTGGAAGCGAAGAACGGCCACGCCGTCACCCCAAGAGTGCTCAAAATTGATGGCCGCCTGTCCGTCTTTGGCCAAGATGATACTGAAGGACTTGTCGTACCAGCGGTTGCAGCCGTCCCCATGAAGCATGTTGTGGGAAATGTGAATATGATCTCTCATCACCTCCTCATCCAGGCAGAGGCAGAACAAAGCAGTATCTACTAAATGCAGAGCTTCTCCATTTCCAGCATCCAGAAGTTTCTGTCTTAACCCTGCCCAGGTGTCTCTATTCTCACTGGTTAGAACGCCCAAGGGGAACGAAGGAGCTTGTGTGGGGTCTGATAGGATGTATTTCAAGTGAGCTTGAACTTCAGCAGGGTTTATCAGGTTTCCGTCCCGATCCAGTGCATCAAACACATATAGATTGCCTCGCTTTATTACAAGCAGGTGGCGGCCCTTGTCGTCTGTGAGGAGCTCGTCGCGCTTGTACTTGGGTATACGTGTTGAGTTGAAGAGGCGGAAGTATTGGGACATATCCAGAGGATAGGCGTTCACCATGTAGGCTCCAAACCATGAGATCGAGGGGGGCACCCATCGGATCAGCCTCTTGAAACTATCTGTGTCACTCTTGGCAGGGTTAAGGTGAAACACCTCTGGCTCGAGTAGACCAGCACGAAGGGTCTTCATGAACCGGACGGCTGAGCACACCATGTTGGTGGCTCGCACAAGCTGGTCGTTGTACTCAGGTTTGTGGTCAGGGTTAAAGGACATGAAGGGGTTAAAGTTGAGCACAACAGACTCCCGAGCAGACAAGTACATGTCAAACCATGGAGCTGCAAGGCAAATGGGAGAAATTCATTAATGATGTTACAATTAAAACAATATTCAATTCTTACTTTTATTGCTGCATTTCCCACCTGATATATAGCTGGTGTGCTTGTTCTTTTTGTCTAAGGCCACAAGTTCTTCATGTAACTGCTTGCCTACACCACTCTGGAAATCATGTGCTACTTTCTCTGTTTTACTGATGGATTTCAAGAGAGCAGAGGGAGGCAGAAAAATGTTAAAACATTAAAGAATAATTAGAATATGAAATGAATAAACTGTTATAGTTACTTTTGGACTACCTGTACTGTTCATCATTCAGCAGGGGTCTTTGAGCTGCCAGATACCTCCGTACTGTATCTTCCAACTTTGGGACTGGTAATCTGTCAATAACGTGTAAAATGTATATTTATATATTTATTGTATTACATATTTATTATATATTATTTATATATATATATATGTATGTATTATATATTTATATTTATTTATATATCTATTTATTTATTTTTTTACAATACTGATATTGTAGAATATTTTGTAATGTGCTATTTCAATCACTTGAATTATTTTATAATGTGTCATATATTCAATATCTCAAAAGGCCAGTAAAATTTTTTAAAAGAAATGATCTGTTTTATTCAGCAAAGATGCAATAAATTGACCTAAAGTAACAGTAAAGACATTTATAATGATACAAAAGATTTCTATTTCAAATGAATGCTGTTCTTTTGAACATTCTATTTATCAAACAGCCCTCACGTTTTCACAAAAATATTAATCAGCATAACTGTTTTCAATATTGATGATAAAACAAAATGTTTCCTGAGCACCAAATCAGCATGTTAGAATGATTTCTGAGGGTTCACGTGGCACTGAAGACTGGAGTAATGGCTGCCGAAAATTT
>JAFVLL020023790.1:0-27284 GCA_021397915.2 Tor tambroides
GTTATTACTGTCAGCCGATATAAATAATTGTAATTAATCATAATTAATTGTAATTATTTATATACAATTCCCTTTTAAGCAAATTCGCTACAGAACATTAGCTGCTTGGGAGCAGAGCATGCATGGTCAGGTCTCAAGAGGGCTGGCTATGCACACTGTGAACAACTGCCACTCGGAACGCTCTGCACCCACCTTCCTTTGCAGGCTGGTGCGTGAACCTGAACGGTCGGTCAAGGACCAGCTATTGTTATGCTTCGGAACCCCTAGCCTCTACACAGACTATTAACAGATGGACTGTGGAATCGATTTGTAATGTATATGAGATCCACGACATGCCTTCATTTCTAGTGGTAAAGGCTCATTCCACCAGAAATACTTTATGGCGACTTAAAATATTAGATCTTTGAAAAGAATCTATTGTCTGGGCTTGCCTCCTAAACTAGGCTCTCAAGTGCTCTCGTCCCAAGTCATGCCAAGACAGTTTCACACCAGGACAGGCATTTTTTAGCATGCTGCTGTGGGCATTTTGTTCCTCATAGCTTCATAATTTGGACACAGTGCGAGTTCCCTCAAAAGGGAGCACCTCAGGTTATGACTGTAACAAAGGTTCCCTGAGAAGGTAAACGACTCATAAAGTAAAGCATGTCGTTTACCTTCTCAGGGAACCTGATGCCTGTCCTGGTGTGAAACTGTCTTGGCATGACTTTGACTATTAACCATCTGTTAATAGTCTGTGTAGAGGCTAGGGGTTCCGAAGCACAACAATAGCTGGTCCTTGACAGACCGTTCAGGTTCACGCACCAGCCTGCAAAGGAAGGTGGGTGCAGAGCGTGTGCATAGCCAGCCCTCTTGAGACCTGACCATGCATGCTCTGCTCCCAAGCAGCCAATGTACAGATCCATGATGTAGTGTGGGCAGGGTGGCACACAAGATCTAAACTGCTCATCACTTGCCTTTTCCATTGTACACTTGTACTTTCTTTTTCTTTTTGCACTTTTACAACAACACCAAAAAGGACAGAGAGTAACTTACTTGAGCCTATCAGGTTGCTTAAGCCTGGTTTTCTATGGGCAGTGTTGGGGAAAGTTACTTATAAAATTAATGCATTACAACACTGCATTACTCCACAAAAAGTAACTAATTGTATTAGTTACCTTTTATGGAAGCAATGCATTATGTTACTTTTGCATTACTTTTTGTCACCTGAGCTGGACTTGCTTATATATTTTTAATAACAAAAATCCCAAAAGTGCTATTTTTGGTAACTGTAAACGCCCTTTCACATCAAAAGTGAAATTAATAAGCCTAAGGCTAAAGGAAGTGCCTCTGACTCTACACCTCACTTACAATTTCTGTCAACACAGGGACAGGTGAGGTGTCAGTGAATAAATGGGAAAACAAAGCAACTTGTGTTACTTATTTGAAAAAGTAACTCAGATATTTTCTTGTAAATTTGAAAGTAATGCATTACTTTACTAGTAACTTGGAAAAGTAATTTGATTACGCACAGTAACTTGTGTAACTTGTAGTACGCTATTCCCAACACTGGTAGCAGGAATACTATTCAGTGTTTCCGCTACATTTATTCTGCTGTGGAGAGCCGCCACACCAAAAATCATCCCCGCCACGGCTGCACCTTCTCACATCATTCACAGTCAGGTAATTAGCGGAAACACAGAGCAGGACATGAATTTCGGCACGGGATTGTGGGTATTGAAAGCTCTTGAAAGCTTCATCCATGTTCATTGTCTGCTCTATTTTTCCCCATAATTTATGATCGATAAAAATAATGATACAACTCTTTTAAACCAAAGATGGGCTATCCCATCTACCTCTTGGTGAGTGTTCACGTAAACACAGTTGGTTTATATTAAATATGGTTGGTACATAGGCTATTAAGTGAATGAGTTCCTGTAGTAATTCTGTACCTAAATATTCTAGTTAGACCTACCTGAAAAAAATAAAGTACTGTTAATTTAATTTGTATCTTGTTACTGTTTTCGTTTGTGCTATTGCTTGTCATTTATTTATTTGTTCTTATTTTATTACTTATTTATTTATTTATTTATTTATTAGTTAGTTAGTTAGTTAGTTAGTTAAAATAAATTCAATTTTGAGTTTGAGTACACATGATAATTGGGAGGGGTGTGGGCGTGGTACATGGGAAATAGTCCTGCCACCAGAGCTGGAAAAAATCCTAGAGGAAACACTGCTTTATATAACTTTTGCACCATCACATGTCACAAGTCATGCAACACCAGTCAGGATTGGAGTAGTTGCACATGTGTTTCAGGTGCAGTCACACAAAGGCGTTCCCCATAGCATCATCCTTTGGACGCAGCGCCTCTTTCCCTTCTCAAGGAATTTTTAAAACTCTTCAAATACTCATTTAATGTTGCAAAAGTTGAAGTAGTAAAATTACAAAAAATTACTAATACTGAAATAAAAATAAATAAAATCTGAATGGAAATATTTTTGTTAAAAAATCTTGACAAAAGCACAAAATTATTAAAAACTAAAATTAAATAAAAATATAATTACTATAACTGTATAAATAATACTAAATATATGCAAAAAGAAAAAAAAATCAATTCAATTCAATTTTTTAATGACATTTTTGACAGGTTTCATGAGATACACCCTTCTGCTACAGTGGGGGGGGAAATACAAAAACATAATCTGTAAAATTTGGTTCTGTTTGACACTGCAGTGCATTGGAAAGATATCTGCAGAGAGTGTTTCAAGTTGTTTTTCAGGTTAAACCTTACTTGCCCTCTTCCAACATTGCTGTGCGTACAAAACCTCTGATAACCTCAAATAAACCCTTACTAACAGCACTTACTTAACAAAAACTAACTGCCCCAGGACACAGTTCTTTGTGAGGTCATGCATCTCCACTGATCTCTGATCTGTAAAGTGGATGTCAGCAACCAATGTCTCATACATTTACAAATAGTCATCAGGTTCAAGTACATCAAGTACATGGTCTGAAAGTTCCTCCATCATAAAATCTGCTCTAAAAGGATAAGCTGAGGCTAAAATCTGTGGCGAATACTATAAGTCCCTTGAGCTCATTGGTGGATGAAGGTTGCGGGTTTGTGGTTTCAGCTTCAGTTAGCAAACCATGGCTGAAATGTATATGAGGCCATGGCTATTTAATTGCAGTATCATATTCCCAGAAAGCAAAAGGTGCCATGCAATGATTGTTTTCTGTATGCATAAAGTATTAGAGTTTTTTTTTTTTTGAGTATTTGAGACATGAGATTTGATTAGAACAAGGTCATGGATAAGGGACATACTGGTGCATTCTGGCCCTGCTGAAGGGGGCGGTGTAGCAGTCGCTTTCCTCCAGGTCTGGTAATGCCTCTTTATCCAGTTTCATGGGGTTTCTGGGCAGCCAGCTCTTCAACTGACGAAATCTCAACTGGAATCGACTGTAGACAGACGTTTACATTAGCATTTCTCAAAAAGAAAGTATTATCTCCAACGAGCAGACTGAAAAATGACAGAGCAGAGTTATTAATGGTAGTTTCTTCATTTCACACTCACAGTCACTTCTAGAATTGAATTCTTTTCTGATGCAAATTAAATCAAGCCTGAATAACTCAGAGGTGATTTCATCCCCTGAGATGCACAACAAATATCAGGCTAATTAACTCCATAAAATAATATAAAATCATTATTCCCCACAGCTAAAGTCTGACTCAAATTAAATTTCAAGAAAATGAACTAAATTGAGGTACTGAAGAGACTTTCGACTTTAATGCAAATAAAATGAAATCATTAACTATCAGCCAAATATGTGTAAACACAGAACAGTATAGGGTTGTGCCGATAAATTATAGTACTGTGTATTGACGATTGACGATGTTGCTGATAACTTTGACGAGAGCAAGACGATTATTATTATTACTATTATTATTATTATTATCCATCAAAAATAGACTATGCACCAATCTTTAGCGATGTGGCACAGAGAGCTTTGGGCTGTGAGCTGTGGGACACTTCAGAAACGTGCCGCGATGCAGCTGGTATAAACACAAGCATTGACGTTCATCATTCAGTGTAGATAGCTTCACTTATTATAAGTGGAGTGTTTTTAAAGTGCATATACTTGTGCTAGACTGAAGTCAGTGATGATGTTCTTTAGTTTTCTGTAGCTGCTTTTTGAATAACAGGAAATGTAAGCATTATAATTAGTAACCTATATGTTTCTATTAAATTGTTATCATGTTATCAAAAAAAAAAACTAACACTAGCTTTCTTTTTTCTATTCTATCTACTTGTTTTCTTTAAAAAAAAAAAAAGACAAACAAAAAAAAACCTTGCTGCGTGTATTGCATTAGGCTAACCGACACTTGTCATAGCACTTGCATATTGTTGCTCTTTTGATTGCTTCTATTGTCCTCATTTGTAAGTTACTTTGGACAAAGACTGCTAAAAGACTAAATGTAAATGTAAATGTTAAATACAAATTCAGTGATATTAAAAACATTAGGCTGCTTTTAGCCTTATGCTGGAAACTAAGTTAGTAAATAATTAAATAAAATAGCACAATAATATTGCATATCGGCGATCTCACAGGCTGACGATATGACAATTGAGCATATCGCCCAACACTAGAACAGTAAGAACTCTGCAATATCCTACCTGCCCATAGTTTTTTTCTTCCAGTCTGTGAAGTAACACTTTTTCCTATAAAAATATATATCACATGGTCACAATGCATTCACAAACAGCACAGTATGAATATAGTACAATATGGTGACAATGATCTCTACCTGAAGGGCATTCTAATGTTCATCTGCTCAGCATATTTACACAGCGTGTCCCACGGCGCATGAATCTTCACAAACATGATATCACTGTTTGTTAACGAAGGCTGTCAAAGTGAAAAACAAATCATTATTGGCATATAACAGACATATAATCAATTAGATGTATCGGTTTTATAATATTGGGAATTGGGGTTTTTGAGCAGACTGTTTTCAAAAATAATCATATAAATAAAATTTATATGAAATTTAAATCATTTTTAAATATATCTAGATTAATTTCTATTAATTTTATGAGGTTTGTCATTTTTACAACTCTAAATACAATTTTTAAACACATTTAAGTTTTTTAGCAATAAGCCTGAAGTAAACATTTAAATTAAACAGACTAAAGTAATACAATTATAATTTAATAATAATAAAATTAAATAATAGTCATTCAAACAAGCAACAGTGTTATAAGTTACAGAGTATCATTCTCATAGAAGTCTGATCTCATCCTATTTATGAGAACTACTAAATTTGTGATATAAAATGTTCAAAAAAAAAAGAAAAGAAAAGAAAAAAGAAAGAAAAAAGAAAATTAGCATCATATGAAAAGTAGCTAGTTACAACAAGATTTCTCCTATTAAAAACAGATGGAAGATCCCATGGAATTATCTCATTTCGGCTCATTCAACATGGCAGGAGTTACACATATTTTAGTGTACTGTAAATACAGTTAAACATCCTTGTTATTATAATTACATTTGTATTATATTATGAATTATATTAAGATATATGAATTATATAAGAAATATGAATTATATTAAGAAATATGACTCTAACTAGAATATGATTCTAACTAAAAATCCACATATGGTTCCAAACTAGCCCATACTAAATGATAATTTAATCTACAACCACTTGTTATCCATTTAAGTGTAACCAGTAGAAACACAGTTCTGAGCCTTTTTTAATGAGAACATCAATGTGAATGTAATATAAACTAAATTAATAAATCAGTAAGCAAGTAAATATGTAAATAAAAGCATGTGATATATACAGTGCCTTGCGGAAGTATTCATACCCCTTCATTTTTTTCACATTTTGTTATGTTGCTGCCTTATGTTAAACTGCTTTAAATTACTTTTTTTTCCACATCAATCTACACTCCATACACCATAATGACAAAGCAAAAGACAGGTTTTTAACATATTTGCAAATTTATTAAAAATAGAAAACTTAAATGATTCCATTGCATAAGTATTCATACCCTTATCTGGGACAGATGAAATTTAGCTCAGGAGCATTCATATCACTTGTAGATGTTACTATACTTTGAGTGAAGTTAACCTGTGGCAAATTCAATTGAATGGGTATGATTTGGAAAGGCACACAAGTCTTAATAAAAGGTCTAACAGCTGAAAATGCATATCAGAGGAAAAACCAAGCCCTAAGGTCAAAAAAACTGCCTGTAGAGCTCAGAAACAGGATTGCATCAAGCCACACATCTGGGGAAGGGTTCAGAAAAAATTCTGCTGCATTGAAGGTTCACAGAAGCATGTAGTCTCCGTTACCCTTAATGGAAGAAGTTTGAAACAACCAGGGCTCTTCCTAGAGCTGAGCAATTGATGGAGAAGGGCTTTGGTTAGAGTGGTGACCAAGAATGGTCACTCTAATTGAGCTCCATTATCATATGTGGAGACAGGAGAAATGTACAGAAGGACAAACATCACTGCAACACTCCACCAATCTGGGCTTTATGCTGGTGTGGCAAGAATCAATCCTCTCCTCAGAGAAGACACATGAAAACACACTTGGAATTTGCAAAAAAGTACCTAAAGGACCCTCAGACTGTGAGAAACAAGATTCTCTGGTCCGATGAACCTCAATTCCAAGCATCATGTTTGAAGGAAACCAGACACTGCTCATCACCTGCAGAGTACCATCCCAAAAGTAAAGTGTGCTGGTAGCAGCCTCATGCTGTGGGACTGTTCTTCAGCGGCAGGTACTGAGGGACTCATCAGAGTAGAAGAAAAGCTCAATGCACCATATTGAGATAGCCTTAAAGAAAACCCAGTACAGAGCATTCAGAACCTCAGACTGGGCAGAAGGTTTACCTTCCAACAGGACAATGACCCTAAGCACACAGCAAGAGTGGCTTATAGACAACTCTGTGAATGTCCTTGAGTGGCCCAGCCAGAGCCTGGGCTTGATCCCAATCAAATATTTCTGGAGAAACCTGAAAATGTGCATCTGCCCCATCCAACCTGACAGAGCTTGAGACGTGAAGAGGTGAGGAGAAGAATGGCAGATAATTGCCAAATGCTGATGTGCAAAGCTTGTCGCATCATATGCAAAAAGACTTGAGGCTGTAAAGGTGCTTCAGCTAAGTTAAGGGTATGAATACTTATGCAATGTACTTATTTCAGTTTTTTTATTTTTAATAAATTCACGAAGTTGTGACAATTCTGTTTTTGCTTTGTCATTATGGTTTATGGAGTGTAGATTGATGTGGAAAAAAAAGTAATTTAAAGCAGTTTAACATAAGGCAGCAACATAACAAAACGTGAAAAAAAAATGAAGGGGTATGAATACTTTCACAAGGCACTGTAGTTTGACATCCATTGGTTAAGCATCTCATTTCACTGATACCTTATCGAAAAACATGTTTTGTTCACTTATTTGGACTCTGTGTAAAGTAGCAGAAATAGGAAAAGCTGATTTTACCAAGTTTGGAAAATGGTGAAACTTATTGTAGTGTATGTTACAAACACACCTCCAAAAGAGCTATAGAGGTGAAAAAAAATAGCATGACTAATGCTGGAGTTGTGCTACAGTATAGAAAAGGTATGCCAGATCTGGGAGAAGAAAAGTAGGTTTGATAAAGTAGAGTTCAGGTGTTCAGCTACCAATATAGAACATGAGTTACCTAAGAAAACCACATAAGACACATAAACTTAAATAATGGACACTCCTTGAGTTTTTGACTCTTGACTGACATTGTGTCTTAAACTTATCAGCACAAGTTGTGACATATCAAATACTGTTTCTGGGTCCAAGCCTCTACTTGTTTCAGTTGAGAATACTTATATTATATACATCTACTATATTATAGTTGTTTTGACAGAAAAAAAAAATTGAGTAAATATATGTACATCTCATTAAATACAGCTGGTTTTTATGAAAAAAAAAAATTACAAATCAAAGTCTCAATATATTTGTGCAAGCTATGTGCAAGCAGACTCTACTGGAATCAATTGTGAGTCAAGTCTCCTGTCTTTTCATCACATCAGGAGTGCTATTTGTGTGCTGTACAGAGCTGTCTGTGAAGAGTTTACTTCTGAGGTTTCATTTCAGACAGGATGCATTAGAAGGCAACAGCCTGTAGACAGCAGACAGCAAGTCAGTTCACTTTGGAACTAGTGTCTATTTTCTGCTGGCATTCAAAAGCTGCCAAAATAACCCAGATCGTTCTATTCTGTGATCTTTCCTTAAGGGCAAAAAGAATCAATCCAAACAAATGACTGTTAAAATACCACTGTCATCTAGTGAAAGATTTTGTTCTGTACCTCCTTCTCCAGCATTAGCCCTTCCGCCCGCAGGTTCCTCTCAAATGTGCACCTCTTCTCCACCTGAGGGCTGGATTTCTTATAGACTAATATATAGTCAATGCGCTTCTTCCCATCTCTGAACATCAATCCTGAAGGGTTTCCTAGATTGTTCCCCTGAAAACGAATCAGAACATTTCATTAGATTTTATTATAAAATATGAAAAAATAATTCTGTTAAGTTTTAGTCCTAAAACATTTAAGCTATTTCTTCCCTCAGGAATGTCAAAATTCACTTTGAGGTATGAGTGTAATTCACATTGTAAAACAAAACAGGAAAGACTCTTTACCACAGACTTTTTTGTACTTATGAATCTAAAGAACTTTTTTTTTTTTTAAATCCCATTAGAATTTCCTGACGGATTTTTTCCAGTGTTAGCTTGCAAATTTACATCATGATTGAACATCTTGATATTCTGCTAAAACATTTAATTGTGAGAAAGAAAGAAAAAAACATGTATACGTGATTATAAAAAGGAGCTACTCAAGGTAAAAAAAAAATGCTACCCAAGATCTGATTTAATTCTTCATCAAACATAGATTTTGATGCTGGGTTGGCAGTATATCAGCAGGTAAGAGGACAGATGTTGTACCTGTATGGATTCTGTGCGTGCCTCTAGCTTTGCTCTGGACACCGGCTTCTGCTGGACGAGGAACGTTTCATCTGTTTTAGGCTCAAACTCCCCCACCTCCCTCTCTTCCATATAGACATCCTGACTAGTGTCTGTCCAAGAGAGAAAATTAAATAATGATGAATATGGATGTGCAAACTGTCAGCTGTTTTCTAATTCATTCCTAGTCTTAGTCTTGTGTGAAATGTCTACTATAGTTTTTATCATGTTTACTAATTAACCATAATTAGTCACATGGCATTCATAGCTTCATACATTTAGAGGTGCTTGTCAAACTGTCAGTGAGATTGGGAATAGCTTTCTTCAGGTATTATAAATTTAATCGGATTGGACAGGTTGGATTTCGCTTGACAAAGGGCTTTGAATTCAAGCATCGAGCCTTTAAATTTCTGCTAACACAAAGTTAGTGCTTTCATCACCAATATTTGTCCACTTTATCTTCTCTATTCTGAGATTACTGCTGACTGCTGCAGCCAGTAACCCTCATTAGCTCTACAGGTGTTTAGACAAGACAGCTTGTTCCAAGTGCTGCACAAGGTTCTTAGTGAAGATGCTGGAATCATTTCCAAGTGCTGACATTGCTGGACTCCACTAAGAAAAGCATTACAATTTCCCTTGAGTTTAGTACCACCCACTAATGGCCATCATTTTGATACAACACTCCTGCCAGGAGATCTTTTAGCAAAAGCACCTGACCTGATGAGGTCAACAGAACAGCAGAATGAATAATGGATAATGAGATGGTCCTTTTTAAGCCGGCTGATTTTAATAGTTATTGTGTGGCTTAAGTCCACATGCATACAGAGAAACTGAAGGTCTGTCTTTTGTAGTGACAAAAGGCAGTAGAATTTAACTGCTAACTGACAATAGCTGATGATTTTCTGATCTAGTTTGCACCAAGGAGGTCTATAAAACCTGGAGAAAACCTCCCTATTCATCTCACTGGCTGTGGTACTCTGCTGATGTATGCAGCCCTAGAAGTATGTGACTTGCATACAGTCATCTTTGCTCATAGGCACTCAGTTAATCTTTGTCTTGTGATACTCTTAAACTATTACTTAAATTTGTGATTACAGCCTTGGAACGTATACAGTAGTTTCCTGCGGGCTGTGGCATCTGACCCCTTTGGAAAGGTACCAGAGCATGAGAGGTTGTTAGGGCATGTTGCCCCCACTAAGGAATATTGGGCACTGCTTTTCCAATCAGTCCCTTGGATCCAAAGTTTGGATGTTCTTTGCTATTTAGTCACTCACCCCTCATATCTCAAGCTCTGCCTCACGTCAGTCAGGTAGATTAGAGCAAGTACCAAATGTGTCACCTGGGTCTTTTTCAGGAGGCACTGTTTTTAGCATATGATGTGCAAACTCTCTTAAGCAAAGTTGCTGTTCTAAATTAGATGATGTGGTCTCCCAAATTCCATGGGCTAGACAGCCTTCTGGGAACATCAAATCACATCCATCATCCAACATCCATCAAAACAGTCAATGGCCCTTACTGAGACATCCCGAACCAAAACTGGGGTCTTCTCCACAGAACAAGGGTGTGAAAGCACCTGCACATAACCCTTTAAAAGCCTCTGATTTTGAGCCACCATTGTAATGGTTTCATATGGAGTAGGCTAAGCAAAATGACCAGGGACACTGCTGCCATGAAACCCAAAAGTCTTTGAAATAGGCTGACTGGAATATCCTGGCCTAGTTTGAAGTTGTCCACACAGACGAGGACTGATTCGCATACGAGCCGGGGATAAAGTTGCTTCCTTTTGGTCAAACGCCACTGCATTCCTAGAAGAGTTATCCTGTTTTGGAGAAAGCACACTTTTCTTGGGATTCAGTCTAAGACCTTACACACCCTAAAGGGATAGTTCACCCAAAAATGAATTACTATTAATTACTCACCCTCATGTCGTTCCAAACCTGTAAGACCTTTGTTGATCTTCGGAACACAAAATAAGATATTTTTGATGAAATCTGAGAGCTTTCTGACCCTGCATAGACAGCAATGCAACTACCACGTTCAAGGCCTAGAAAGGTAGAAAGGACATTGTTAAAATAGTCCATGTGACATCAGTTTAAATTTTACGAAGAAAAAATTGATGAGAAAAAAAAAGACTTTATTTAGCAATTTTTTTTCTTCCATGTCAGCCTTCGATGCACATTCACGAGTGTACCATGACTCATGTGTGTGGGGTGCTGCTGACGCAGGAGCCAGCGATTTGACCTAGAACCCGGATGTGCTGCACCTTGTTTATAAGAAGAGAAATGCACATGCATGTGCCATGGTACTATCATGAACGAATGCTGAAAACTGACATGGAATAGCAGGAATTACTGAATAAAGTCGTTACTTTTGTTTTCTTTGCACACAAAAAGTATTTTCGTAACTCCATAATATTTGAACCACCCCTGTCAAATGGACTATTTTAACGATGTACTTACTACCTTTCTGGCCCTTGAACATGGTAGTTGCATTGCTGTCTATGCAGGCTCAAAAAGCTCTCGGATTTCATCAAAAAGATCTTAACTTGTGTTCTGAAGATGAACAAAGGTCTTACGGGTTTGGAACGACATGAGGGTGAGTAATTAATGACAGAATTTTCATTTTTGAGTGAACTATTCCTTTAACTGAACAAAAGCAACATCTGTATATTGGAATGCTAAAGCCTCACAATTAGCCAGTCGTTGAGGTAATTCTGTTCACAGATTCCCTTGAGTCGCAGTGGCGCCAAAGCTGTGTCCATGCACTTCATAAAAATGAGAGATGACGATTCCAGGCTGAAAGGAAGGTACACTTCACATGTGAAAGCGAACCTGATAATTGTTTTGTGATTACTACAATCTGAATATAAAACAGGCATTCTTTAAACCTATCGTGATAAACCAGTCTGATTGAAAAGGTGGTGCCCATGATTCTCTAGGGGAAGACAGTCCTAACAACCTCTTGTGCCCCAGTACCCTCTGAGGAGGGTGCAGGCACTACGCTCCAGCAGTGGTGCTGTGCAGAGAGCCCGCTGGGAACTGCTGCCTCCCCAAAACACAGAATGTGGCGGGTTTAACAAAATAGCCCCTTGAAGGCATCGAGGAGCAAGGGCACACAATGTTGTGGTGTGACACACTCTCCCCCAAGGGGGCTTGCCCTCAAAACCCTGAACGCCTCTCCGTCAGGGCTGATCTTATCTGGAAGACCGGAAGAAAATGACAAATCTCCGGTCCAGCTTTCAATTGGACTGCTGAGAAGAATGGAGTGCAAGGGTAGCGGCCCAACAGAGTTCTGACAGAATGATGTACCGTGACGCCCCAGCCTGAATGAGGCCTTAGCAACCATACTAGACATAACTTTACATGTTCTGGAGGGTAGTGGAGGTCTTCTCCTGGATGAGCCAAATATTGTGAAAGTTAGTTAGCTAACTTCTCTTCAACCTTAGGCATCGATGTATTCCCATGCTCTACCAGCCCCACAATAGATGAAAAATTAATCATTGTGGGTTGACAAAGTGAAGGCTGCTCCCAAGACTTCTGCTCCCGATAACTTCTTGTGGTGATCCCAGAAGAAAGGAAGCTGCCTATGAGGAGGATGCATGCTTTTTGTCCTGATAGAAAATATTTGTCTAAATTAATGTGGGGCACTTTCAGTTCTTCCTCAGGCCAATTCTGAGTTTGTCTACAGCACGAGTTAACACATCAGTTAACTCCTCATAGGCAACGGAGTGAGGGACTGTGTGTGTTTCTTTATCTCTATGTGTGGAAGCATCACCCTGTTCAAAATGTAACTCCACAGAACAAGATGCAGCCAGTAACATGTTCTTATGCCGACCGAAAAAATCGCAGAGTGAGCTTTCGGGTCTGCTAACGTGTAAAAAACTTACAAATTGTGTTGAGATTGTGTTGATATTACCATATCTCACACCGAAAGCCCAAAATTCTACAAAGGTTTGATATAATAAGGTTATTAGGTCTTATCAGGTTAATAGATTGGTTAGCTTGCTAAACACAAGCTAACTAAAACACAAAGACAAAAGTTTGCTAGTGCTTACCTGTGGGAGGAGGTGTGATGTGTGTGCAGGAGGCACTGACGCTGTGAGTGTATGTTTTGGGTTCAGGACTCAGAGGCACAGACAGGAAGTGATTGAGGTTCTGAGGATGTGTCTGACTCTGAGTCAGACACGGCAAACTGCGGCGAGACGACTTTAGCGTTTTCTCCTTCAAAATCTCACTGATACTGGTGTGCATACCTGCTGGAAGAGAAACATAGAAACACATAATTGAGACATTGGATTAAAAATACCAACATTTCCATTTTGAAAATACAAAAATATTACATTATATTATCTTTAAAAACACATTTTCAATGTCCAGGTCTCAAGAATCAGTGTCATCTGTATTTGAGCCAAATACTCTGTAATGCAACACAGTACAAGTAAAACTCACTTACGCTATCAAATGCAAGGTATAATGATCACATCAAGGATAACCAGTGTATTACATTTACTTAATTAAATAAATCCTGGAAGCACAGTCAGTCTTTATTGATTCACAAGGTCATCTAAGGATAAAGGACTTACTAACTACGTTTCAAAACCACGTGGGCCAGATGCTGTTGATGAGTTATAGAAAGCAGATACAGAGGATGCTGTTTTGGTACACATACTGTAACAATTTCCATTAAAGAAGCCATAAACTAGCTGATACGGAAAATTTGATTAGACTTTATAATAAGATTTAATTTGTAAACAGTTTGTTTAACAGTTTATTGATGTTAGTTAATAAAAATTCATACATATTGTAGACATGTTGAAACTACTGATGCTGTGACATTGTGCTTGTTCAGCTATTGACATATTGAACCTAACAACAAACCTAACTCTGTCAACAACATGTAACCTCTGTTAAATACTCAGTTATGCAATAATTCAAAGTCACATAAACTAAATGTTTGAAATGCAGTTGCTTTCACATACTACTTTAAAAATGTGGATGTGACAAGTAGGCTAAGATAATAAAATATTTAATACCTTAAAATGAATGTTATATCAGTGAGGTAATATTAAAGATTGACTGCTAGGTTAATGTTTTACAGCTGCCATTATACCAACAGTGGACACCAATATGACGAAGGCAACATAATTTACAGCAATTTTCAGTCTATGAATGTAATATGAGACAATTATCCTCAGTGTACACAAAGAAGACCTGTAAGGCCCCTTTAATAAGCCTTTAACAAACATAGTCTCATGAATAAGAGATTCAAATATAGAAATTCATTTACATTCAAATGTTAATAATCAAAGTTAATATACACTCTGCTGCTCCCATTAAGATATTTATGGTATAACATAAATGAATTGAAACAACAATGTGCCGAACCACATAAAAAACAAAACCCTTGAATACCAGAATACCAGCAGAAGCTGCTGTCAAATCTGGATAAATGACCCCACATAACCATTTAATTAAAAACCATTCCACAATGTGATGACAGCATGAACGTCCGATTCAAGGTCACACTGACACACATCCAGTGCAAAGCTAATTTGAAAGCCAGTGCTGGAGAGATCACAAGCTGGGAAAATGCCTGGTCTTCCCCACACGACTGCACAGAGACAGAGCTAATGTGGAATTCCTCTCTTTCATAGTGACCTTGTCCATGGCGGCTTCATCAATCTAACCCACTCATAACCCAAGACTGGCCTTTTAAATAGAGCTAACATGAAACAAGAAGCAGTGATTCAGAGTGTAAAATCCAAAGCACACAGAGAGAGAGAGAGACAGAAAGTTCAAACACAAACATATGCAGGACTGAATTAATTAAGATTCTCTCACATCTTAAGTACTCAAAATTCAGCACAAGGCTCTTGAATCTCAAATGCTCAGCCCTAAAATATCTTCCTGTAGCATCTTGGGATCAAGACTCGAGAGAAATACTTTGGAAAAAAAATCTGCTTGTAACCCATTTTGCTGTATAAAAAAGTAGATATTTACTTTTATTTGACGATGATGTGAGCGCTGTTTGCATGTTAACAACTCTCCACCATCAAGATCAAGAGTGTTATATACTGTACAGTGGTTATTTCTAGTGTGTTTTTTTTTATCTGGTTCCTAGAGTGTTCTTTTGGTTTTCTGTACAAGATGCTTAACCACCACTGTATGATGCTTTATTAGAGAAATTAGCTAGCTAGTCATGGCTGTTTCTCAAAACTGATGTAACATGGTTGCACTGCCATCGTTTCAACCACATTAATGCAGAACTGTCATTAATGATGTCATGCACAGGTGGTGGAGTAATAACTTCAGGGTTTAGATCATTTACATGAAACAATAGAAAGCCCTTCATTTTTAATCACCTTATGTACTGTAGTATGTAACTGGTGTACACATTTGTCAATTCCTATATATGTTTGGTTTATTCAGTCTGGCATCTGAGGACTGCTTCAGTATTTATGAACCCCGTCATTTTGTTGAACTATATTAGTAATGAGGGAAATTGCGACCATAGTTGGCTCATTGTTCAGGTCCCTCCTCCTGTAAATCTATAAACTTCTTTCTTATTTGTGACCCTGGACCACAAAACCAGTCATAAGGGTCTTTTTTTTTTAAATTGAGATTTATACATTTCCATTGATGTATGGTTTGTTAGGACAATATTTGAACGAGATACAACTATTTGAATATCTGGTATCTGAGGGTGCAAAAAAAAAAAAAATCAAAACACTGAGAAAATCGCCTTTAAAGTTGTCCAAATGAAGTTTTTAGCAATGCATATTACTAATCAAAAATTAAGTTTTGATATATTTATGGTAGGAAATTTACAAAATATCTTCATGATATTGACGATATTGATGATCTTTACTTAATATCCTAATGATTTTTGGCATAAAAGAAAAATCAGTAATTTTGCCCCATACAATGTATTTTTGGGTATTGCTTCAAATATACTCGTGATACAAGACTGGTTTTGTGGTCCAGGGTCACATTTTACTGTCAATAAGTCCTGAGATTAGAAATGCAAAAGTACACTGCATAATTTGAGGCATCATTCATGTTTGTATCACAAACAGTGAATGAAAAGATACACGCATTTACATTATGTGACTTATAACAGCAATGCAATTTACAAAGCCACTGTGGCACTGAGGCAACACACACACACACACACACACACGCACACACACACACACACGACTATGTGTGTGTGTGTGTGTGTGTGTGTGTGTGTGTGAATGAACAAAACAATGCAATGCATCTTTTCAAGAAATATCTGATTCACCTTTTTCCTAAGAGAGAAAGGGAACTTGTTGGATTTTTTTAACACTGCTATTGCCACAAAAAATACCTCAAAATATAATTAATCCTGGGTTGCCAGATTTTGAGATTTCACATTGAACATAGACTGAACACAACATGAAAGTTTCTCAGATTGTACAAAACACATGAAAATTTAATGAGGTAAGCACTGAGGCAGTTTATGATTGATTGTCTGTTGCAAAACAACTCAACATAACATTCTAGCACTGCATTGTTTCCCATCGCAAACATTTTGCACAGCAAAATCACTGTTAAGCCTGCTCTCTACCAGGGTTTCATAACCAAGAGTTAAAACAGTGCTAAGCTCCTTTAGTCTACAGGGTGAAATTTTGCTTAACTCATGGTTAAAACTAAAATTTATACAGAACTTTTCGGGGAAGCATTTATGTGTGCACACAAAGGCTTTTCTAAAAGATACCTAATTTTAGACGAGTTTTGAGGCGGAAATGCATGTATCCTTTGGCAGTTCCAGAATTCACTGAACACAAATATATTCAAGATGATGGATGATTTAAAGGAAATGTTAATATGTGATAAATAATTTTCATTCAATATTAAATTGTATGTTTAAATAAAGAACAACATGCTAACATCTGACTAAAAATTAATTAGTCATGTGGAGCACTATTTATGTACCTCTGTACAGCATTTCAAACTGGCAATTTACGAACTTATACTTTACCCTTATGCTTGAAATCACTGTAAGTCATTTATGGACATAAATGTGCAGTGTTTGGGAAAGTTAATTTTAAAAGTAATGCATTATAATATTGTGTTACTCACCGAAAAAGTAACTAACTGCATTACTTTTTATAGAAAGTAAGGTTACACTTATTTTAAGGTGTCCTTGTTACAGTGTAATTATTCTTTTAAGTACTGAGTAATATTAATTAGCTACATGTACCTACTATATGGTTAGGGTTAGGATTAGGATTAGGATTTGTCTTAGTGTTACATGCATGTAATTATGCATAATTAATTGTTATTATATAGTAAGTACATGTAACGTGTAACAAGTACACCTTAAAATAAAGTGTTACCGAAAGTAATGTTATGTTACTTTTGCGTTACTTTTTCTCATCTGAGCTAGAATAGTTTGTTTGTTTTAAATATAAAAAGTTCTAATTTTGATAAATGTAAAAGCCCACACCAAAAGTGAAATGAATAAGCCTCAGGCTGAAGGAAATGTAAATATAAGCCTGTACAGTAGAGGGCACAGCTTAAACAAACCTTTCAGCTGTGCTGCCATTCTGGATTGCATGAACAGGATGCAAGAGAAGAAAGTTCCACACTCTTCAGCAATAAAAAAGACACAAATTTTATGTTTATCTGAAGATATTTTTGCTTATTAGTATGATTGAATTGGATCATTGAACCTCATGAAACATTGGTTAATAAAATATGATTAAATACATAAAGGATATTTGTCTTATTTAACATTTAATTATTGCAGGTTTGCATTATAATCTGATTTCAAATTTCAAGGAATACTGAATATGTTTTTTTTTGCAAGTGAGATTTTTCATATTTAGTCCAGAACTACAGTAACATCATGTTTACACAATGCACACAACGCCTCTGTATTTACACCCGATTTCTCTCAACATGAGGACATGAGAGCTGTCAGTCAATAAATGTGAAAACAACGTAACTGCTGTTACTTATTTGAAAACGTAACTTTATTTTCAATTAAAAATTAATTTATTAATTTTGGCAAAGTAATCTTATTACGTAACTCACGTTACTTGTAATGTGTTACCCCCAACACTGTAAGTGCCTGCCAAATCAATAATGTAAATTAAATGTAAAGTTTGGGGCCTCTAAGGCTCATAAACAATTTTTAGACATATTCACGACACATTTGCACACTTCAAAACTGAAGGTATTAATCAGACAGACTTGTATGAATGCACATTTCCTCCATAAATGCCTAGTGGGTACGAGTGTTGCATGTTAAAATTTAGATTTGCTGAGAATGGCTGAGATGACTCGTGTCTCTCTCTCATCAAAATCTGTGTAATATCTCCATATTGTCTGTAGAGATGCATCACCACTGCCCAGATTCATTACGCTCCACAGTAACAGCAGCTCCCCACAGGCAGAGAAAATAAGACATACCATTAACTAAACGGAGACTAATTATCTCCTTTGCTTTATCTTGGTTTGGAGATTTCTGTGCAAGAGAAGAACAGATGGTGCTATGGGCAGCATGTGCCACAATGATGATATCACATAAAAACACTCATTAAGCATTAGTACTCTTTCTATGATGCTCTAATTATTAATGTTATTGTGTAGATCATTTCCTAATATTGAACTTGTGAGAATAAAGGTGCTTTTTATAGACGCCAATGAATGACAAGTGACAAGCTATTACACTTCGATGAAAGAATTTGAAATAACATCAGGCACTGAATAATTGTCCACAAAATAAATGTAAAAAAAAAAAAGGTTTTGATTTTCATGTAGGTATTTAACTGAGACAGACATCCTACATGTCTGCACATGCTGTTGTAGGAGCAGGTGGTTCTGGTGAACTCATTGTGTAGGTTTATATAAATATATAAAAGCTTATTTGATCCAGATTTTAATCTAGCTCTGAGCTCATACTGGTTTGTTAGGAAAATAAATATAATCCTATGCTTTATATGAGGGTTAAACTGAAGAATTAAATAAAAATGTGAGAGCAACAACAATTTCAACATGCAACACTATACAAATTATTTCAGAAAGGCAGTAATGCAGAGGAACAGAGGAAGAGAGTGTGAGGTGTGTATTGGTTGGATTCAGTCCAGTCTGTTAGTGCTGTTGTTCTGTGTAATCTTATCAAGCACATATCCACCAGCAATTGAAAACGTGAGAAAAAGAAGTGACATAATAAATGTTCCCATAGAAAACAAACACTGCTGTTCGTGCAGCGCCATGCTTGCTGTACCAGGGGCAAAAAATCTGCAATCCTGGATTTATCCAGGGAGGCAAAGCCAATAGGACTTTGTGACTGAGTGAGATTATCAGTGTGTGTGTGTGTGTGTGTGTGTGTGCGTGCTCCTGCTGCACACTCACACACGTGTCCCACCTGACAGTTCGATTTTTGACCTAAACCAGCATTTCACCACAATAATAAAGATAAAGGGTACTCTAAACAGATCAAGAGTCTCGTTGCATGTAACCCACAGCTGCGCTGTTCACGTATCATTCCAGCTTTCAGTTTCCATTTTTATACAACACACTGTGAAATGCTACATAGTGTATACCTGCAGCTATGTATGTGTTTAAAAATATATATAATAATGTTAATGACTTAATTACGGACTAAAATGCATTGAACATAATGCATTGAATTTTTGATTTAGGCTTACTTACTTTTCACACACCATTATACATTTCAATATAGTTTCTGTTCAGGCAAAGTAATTATACTGTATATAAATATCTCAAGATGACTCACAGTTTAACATTTAGGTGTTTTGTATTTGCTGAATTTTAAACAGATCCACTGACTGCAATAAATACCAAGGAGTTCTCAGATGCCCTAGTGAAAATGTAATATATTTAAAATACAATTATTTCATATTAAGTATATTTCAAATATATTAATGTATTTACTGAGACTTACTGATATAAAAATGATGATTTAACATTTTTAGAGTACTACTTTTGCACAGTGCACATTTCTTAATATTAAGCCTAAAATGTGTTTTTATGTCACTATTAATGAGGATTGTACTGTATGATCTCTGTATAATACCAGTCTTTAAATGCAAGATATGTGTACCTAAAGTATACTTGCAATAGTTCCACTTTAGCACAATCAAATATAGTTCAGTATATCTTTAGTTGGACCTCAGTACTACTTCTGCACAATTAAAGTACATTAAGCACAAAATTAGTTGTTCCAATTTAGCAGTCTTTAAGTATACTTGTTTAGTATACTAAAAGTACAATTGCAGGGTATATGTAAATGTATTTTTAGTATACTTAGCACCGAACCCCCAGCTGCTCCCCGGGCGCCACAGCATTAGCTTCCCACTGCTCCGGGTGTGTGTTCACGGTGTGTGTGTGTTCACTGCTGTGTGTGTGCACTTGGATAGATTAAATGCAGAGCACAAATTCCAAGTATGGGTCACCATACTTGGCCACACGTCACGTCACTTTCCATTTCAAATCATGACTAATGAACTGGGACTAATGTCAACCTTGACTGAGATCAGCATCTCCTTCATTGCATGTATGATCTGTAAGAATCATTGTAAGAATCATACATTGAATCTGTAAGAATCATACATTGTTGTATGTTTATCTTATGTTTAACTAGTATGTAGCGAGACACGACATTTCGTTCCACTACATGTACACACATGTAGCAGAATGACAATAAAGCTCAACTTGAACTTGAATAGTGTATACTGTGCAGTGTTCACTGAACAGTACACTAGTCTTCTATACTGAAAATGTAAGCCTGCATTTTCTACTTGCACACACATAAAAAAAAAAAAACTGTCACTGGGGTACCAGTAAGGTAAGGTACTAATAAGGTAAGGTACCTTATTGGTACCCCAGTGACAGATTTTTTTTTTTTTAAAGGTACCTTATTGGTACCTTAAATGTCCATAGTAGTACCTAAAGTGTAGAAAAGTGTATTGTAGCATATGTACAGTATCTCACAAAAGTGAGTACACCCCTCACATTTCAGCAACAATTTTAGTATATCTTCTCAAGGGACAATATCGCACAAATGAAACTGGGATATATATTAGAGTAGTCAATGTGCAGCTTGTATAGAAGTACAAATTTACTGTCCTCTAAAAATAACTCAACATATAGCCATTGTTGTCCAAATAACTGGCAACAAAAACAGTACATTCTCTAAGTGAACATGTCAAAACTGTGTCCAAAGTGTCAACATTTTGTAGGGGCACCATTGTTATCTAGCACTGTCTTTTAATCCTCCTGGGCATGTGGAGTTCACCAGAGCTGCACAGGGGCTGTTGCTGGCATCCCCTTCACTCCTCCATTATGACATCACGGGAGCTGCTGGATGTTAGATACATGGTGCTTCTCTACCTCCAGCACTTGAGGATGCCCCACATGTGCTCATTAGGTTCAGGTCTGAGACAGCCTTGGCCACTTCATCACCTTCACCTTCAGCTTCATCATCACATCTTGATGTGTGTTTGGTGTCATATTATGTTGGAAAACCTGCCGTTTGGCCCAGTTTCTGAAGGGAGGGGCATCATGTTCTGCTTCAGAATGTCACAGTACATGTTGGAATCCATGTTTCCCGCAATGAACTGCAGCTCCCCAGTACCAGCAGCACTCATGCAGCCCCAGACCATGATGCTACCACCACCATGCTTGACTGTAGGCAAGACACAATTTTCTTGGTACTGATCACCAGGGTGTCGCCATCTGAGCCAGACAAGTTTATCTGAGTCTCATCAGACCACAGGACATGGTTCTAGTAATTCATGCTCTCTGACAGGTTATCTTCATTAAACTGTTTGCAGGCTTTTTGTGAGCCAGCTTCAGAAGAGGCTTCCTTCTGGGACGATGGCCATGCAAACTGACTTGTTGCAGTGTGCGGCTTATGATCTGAGCACTGACAAGCTGACCTTCCACTTCTGCAACCTCTAAAGCAATGCTGGCAGCACTCATGCATCTGTTGTTTGAAGTCCTCTTCTGCACCTGATGCACAGCACGAGGACCTAACTTCTATGATCGACTCTTGCGAGGCCTGTTCCGAGTGGAACCCGTCTTGGAAAACCTCTGTATGACCCTGGCCACTGTACTGTAACTCAGTTTCAGGGTGTTACTGAACTTCTTATAGCCTCGGCCATCTTTGTGGAGCACAACAGCTCTAATTCTCAAATCCTCAGAGAGTTGTTTGCCATGAGGTGCCATGTTGAACATCCAGTGGTCATTATTTGAGAACTGTACTCAAAGCACCATATTTTAACTGCTCTAATACAAGATACACAAATTTGTATGGTCCTGTCAAGCAGACAAGAACATGATGAATAGGACATGGCTTTGCATGGTTAAACGAAGCATAGCTGTTATCACTTAGGGTGTACTCGCTTTTGTTGCCAGCTTTTTTGACAATAATGGCCGTATGTTGAGTTATTTTCAGAGGACAGTAAATCTTCACTGCTATACAAGTTGCACATTGACTACTCTAAAATATATCCAAGGTTCGTTTCTATAATATTGTCCCTTGAGAAGATATACTAAAATGGTTGCTGAAATGTGAGGGGTGTACTCACTTTTGTGAGATACTCTATATATAGTATATGTTGTACTGCCTTTAATATATGCTGATTATATGGGGGGGAAGTCGTGGCCTAATGGTTAGAGAGTCGGACTCGTAACCTAAAGTCTCAGGTCCGGCAGGAATTGTGGGTGGGGGGAGTGAATGTAAAAGCACTCTCTCCACCCTCAATACCACGACTGAGGTGCCCTTGAGCAAGGCACCGAACCCCCAACTGCTCCCCGGGCATTGCAGCATAAATGGCTGCCCACTGCTCCGGGTGTGTGTTCACGGTGTGTGTGTTCACTGCTGTGTGTGTGTGCACTTGGATGGGTTAAATGCAGAGCACAAATTCCGAGTATGGGTCACCATACTTGGCCACATGTCACGTCACTTTCACTTTCACTTATAAACTTGGGTCCCAATTTATATTAAGTGACCTTAACTACTATGTACTTACATACATAGGACAATGTACTTATTGTGTTCAAATTGTATTGCAAAACAATTGCTGCTATTGAGGTGGGGTACAGGTAAGGTTAGGGACAGGTTTAATGGTATGGGTAGGTTTAAGGGTGGGTTAAGGTGTAAGGGATGGGTCAAAAGTGTAATTATAAATGTAATTACAGAAATTAATTGCAGATGTAATTACATGCATTTTTTATAATATAAGTACAATGTAAAAAAGCATGTATGTACACAATAAGTGCATCGTACCAAACAATTCATTTAAATGTAAGTACATAGTAATTAAGGCTACTTAATATAAAATTAGACCAAAACTAGTGAATGAGTTTAAATGTCATTAAAAATGTTTTTAAACACACACACAAATGCATTTAACACACATATCACTTCATCTCATTCATTGACCCAAGCCTGTTATTGACAGGCTTCATGAAATTCAGCCAAACGTCATGTGAGGACAGATGTTGAGTAAATTGAACAAATGTAGCTGGATTAGTGTTGATATAATGCATGTAGAGCCGAGTTAAGACCTAGAATATGGCTAGAACACAATTGAGGGCATTATTTTTATTCTACTGTAACCAAAAAAGGAAAAAGAGAAAGATGTGCTGTTATCTGAAAAGTAGCTGAGAGCTACAGAAAAGAAGTATTTAGCAAAAGTTTATAAAAAAAAAAAATGCAAGTTGAAATAAAGAGCTCTCCTTGCTTAAGGGAAACGAGAGAGTGAACAGAGTGAAGGAAATGAGGTCAGTGGGTTTGCCCGTCTTCCCTATCTGAAAACCTTGCATAATTCATCTTTGCTTCCCCACCGCTCTCGGCACACAGGAGTTTTACATCGCCCTGCCCCACTAACAGATGCTTTTTATAGATAAGTAAGGCAGAGTGGGCTGGGTAACTCTACACCCCTCTCAGAGCGAGTCTTTACGGGACGTTAAGGGGCTGCTGGCTGACGATCAGATGCGGCTGGATTTAGAGGAGCTCGACTGAGGCTTTTTCAGATGCACGTGATTTACAGCCGCTAGACTGATTCTGGGATATTGTTAGCAAAGTGCAATGCAGGCTAAATTAATTATTCGATTTCCATCAGTCTGGACTGTAACTTTGGTCTCAACACAAAGCAAAATCTCAAGCTAAAAAATAGTGGGTTACATGAGCAAATTTATATCTTTATAATGGTAAATCACAATATAAAGTCATTTATATAGTTTATATTGTGAAAAAAATAGTCATGCAGTGAACTTTTTGATCATACTGTGAACTCAATAGTTTCACATTTTACTTAAACACAAAAAAACCTTATGTGTGTACATGTCATGGACTATATCTTCTAGTACTTACTGACTTTCATTAATTAAACATTGTTTTAATTAATGGAATGGTTCATTTAAAAATTAAAATTTGCTGAGAATTTCTCACCTTCAGGTCATCCGAAATGCAGATAAGTTTGTTTCTTCATCAGATTTGGAAAGATGTAGCATTCCATCACTTGCTCACCAATGGATCCTCTGCAGTGAATGGGTGCCGCCAGAGTGAGAGTCCAAACAGCTAATAAAAACATCACAATAATCCACAAGTAATCCACACCACTCTAGTCCATCAGTCCGTCTTGTGAAGCAAAAATCTGCATGTTTGATAATATTGCTTTCGCGAGTGGGGAAAAAACAAACAAACAAACAAACAAAAAAAGCAACGGTTTGCAGTCAATGGTTTGTTTTAAGGTTTGTTTCTTAAAAAAAGCAAGCTTTTCAACTTCAAATGAAGTTAGGAGTTATTTGGATTGCTTGTGGATTACTGTGATGTTTTTATCCGCTGTTCACACTCTCATTCTGACGGCACCCATTCACTGCAGAGGATGATTGAATGCTACATTTCTCTAAATATCTGATGAAGAAACAAACTCATCTAGATCTTGAATGGCCTAAGGGTGAGTACATTTAAAAGAAATCAATTTCTGGGTCAAGTATTCCTTTAAACAAATTATGTCAAACTACCAAAACAAGATTTTTCATTTATTGTTTTGCATGTGAGTATTGTTTTTGTCATCTTAAGAACTAAAATCCCTCACTCACACTGCACCTTAAGTTAGTGTGTAGCTAGCAGCAGATGGCACGTTTCCATAGCTTAACTGTGTTCGGCACAGAATTACACAAGCCAGCCAGTGACGTGCTGAAACATAAAGATGGGAGATTACAGTGTCCATCACTCTCCTCCCTTCAAATGTCATAGTGTCATAGTGTCCCCTGTACATAAATATATAAAAACTGAATGTCTACTCTTGTGTATTCCCTTGCTATAATACAGAAATTCTTGCTAAATAATTACTGTCTTGCTTTAGACATAGTTAATAATGAAACTTAACTTCACATAGAAACTGAACAGCACTTAAAGCATTTTCAAAATACCTTAGTAACATTATTTCATTACAAATGCTGTAAAAAGTGTGTGAAAATTTGTTGGTTAATATAGATGTTACCATTTTTAGGTTACACACACACACACATATATATATACATATATATATATATATATATATATATATATATAGTAATAAACCTAATTGTTATACCACCTTTACAGGTAGCTCTTCAATATTTTTTGCAGAGAAAAAAATAAAAATAAAAATAACATACCAATATGATACAGGATAACAGTCAAAAGGTGAACAAGTTATGTCAAAGATTTCTAAAAGGCTGAATTTTAAATACTTTTAAATTCCCTGGATACAAAGATTTATTATTTATTTTTTTGCATAAGCAATTTACACTTTGTGTAACATGATAACAAGGTCAGATAATCAATGTCTGTATTAATCTTGTCATTCCCATGACTTTTGAGCAAGTAATATCCATGACATTTACAGTGGTTTGAGTTCATAAAGAGCCATTTCTGGTTCAGTATAGAAATTTCCTTGAAATTTCCATAATTTTGTACATTTTAATAATTTCCATTAATTTTCCAGCCATGAGAACTAATTAGGGTATTAATTCATTCATGCATTCAATCATTAATTTATAAAATCCCCTGCTAGAACACATTTTTGATGGACAATCACAGGTCATAGATTGTTGTTTTAAATAATCAATCTATTGGCTTGTCTGGGTGTCCGTGATCTACGGCGATACCCTTCCCCATCTGTGCATTATGTAACATGACAGGTGGCAAGTCTGTGGCTCATGGGATGTTGTGCAATACACACACACCCTTGCTTTAACACAGAAAAAGACAAATTCACAGCTCCCCTGTGGAGAAAGCCATGTCTCTCTGAAAGTGGGTCCTCTCCTTTTAGCAACCTATATAAAAATGCACCTGTCCTATTACATCTAGCATATAGCTTGAGCATATGAACAGTTATGAGAGCCAGAGCTGATTGTGGTACCAAGCACAAAGATGTTGATATCGTCAGCTTTCTACTAACTCGCAGTTGCTGGAGATTCGCCCATGTGGCAGGAAGTCCTTGTGTCTGGCCAATCTGTTTGTGCTACACTGCAGTAGATCAGAATGCCACTGCCGCACAGTCAGAATCCCATGTTAACTAACCACTTGCTTTTTGATTACAAATTTCTGGACCAAAATTATCTAGGAGTTTATCCATATGGTGTGGTTTCTTTAACAGTGAAATCTTTATTATGGCTTCCAGTCATTGTTTCCAAAGAGAATTCTGATGCTTGTTACTCGTCTTCTGTAGTGAGGCTTATAAATTATCACCGCCGCTGAGGCATATATCAGTTTACTGCTTCAGGTTATTGTGCTGGTTGGAATTGATTTTGGTGCTTCACTGAGTCTTCAATGGTTTGAAGATGTCAGTACAGTAGCTATTAAATGTCTCATGGCAGCAGCTAAGAAAAGTTGGTTATTTAGCACAGGTTGGTCTTAGATCTCATTTCTTCCTCTTATCACATTCCTCTTGTCTCTGTCACATGTGGCTTCTCTTGAATGAAAGTGTGTTGGTCTCTAGTTCTGGCTGTTTGTCCGTTTTTGTTGTCAGATCTCATCCGTTTGGGGTTTCAGTAATCCAGCTTTCATCAGATTGTACATAATGTAACTCAGAGATGGCACATTCACATAGATATATATATATATATACACACAGTGCCTTGTGGAAGTATTCAAACCCCTTCACTTTTTTCACGTTTTGTTATGTTGCCGCCATATGTTAAACTGCATTAAATTACGTTTTTTCCACATCAATCTACACTCCATACACCATAATGGCAAAGCAAAAACAGAACTGTCACAACTTTGTAAATTTATAAAAAATCTGAAATAAG
>JAFVLL020023791.1:0-59012 GCA_021397915.2 Tor tambroides
ATTTGACACAGGTTAACTTCACTCAAAGTGTAGTAACATCTACAAGCAATATGAATGCTCCTGAGCTAAATTTCAACTGTCCCAGATAAGGGTTGGAATACTTATGCAATGGAATCATTTAAGTTTTTTATGTTTAATAAATTTGCAAAGTTGTTAAAAACCTGTTATTTGCTCTGTCATTATGGTGTGTGGAGTGTAGATTGATGTGGAAAAAACTTTTTTAACATAAGTCTGCAACATAACAATGTGAAAAAAATGAAGGGGTTTGAATACTTCTGCAAGGCACTGTATATATATAGAGAGAGAGAGAGAGAGAGAGAGAGAGAGTATATATAAATGTGTTGGGCAGAGCCCATACCTTCTGAAAATTAACATTCGGGTAGAGTGCTGATCATCTGCCTTGGGTCTTAATTGAATTGTTATTAGCAATAAGATTACTAAGAATAATTTCTTAGAAATTGATTTGTACATTTTATATCCAAAATACCAACCCTTTGTATAGATGGTTGAAGGATATTCCAAATAATAATGCAATATAATATCAAATTTCTCCAAAAAATAGCAGATTAGAAGGGACAATATATCCTGTTTAGATGCAATCCATAATCTGCCCTTATTAAATGCATCTGGAAACAATATGGATTTACTTCAACATATATTGATTTTTCCAAATTAAAGGAGAAAAGCTAAGTTCAGCTTCCATGACCAAGTTTGAAAGGAAACCTTGTGCACTTAAAAACCAAACTGACCTTGTGGTCATTTTCGATTAAATTAATTAAATATTATTCATAATTAATAGTAATATTTAAAAATACAATAATTAAAAATAGACTAAAATGGACTTATCTGCTGCCTTTCAAATCACAGCTCAGGACAGTGTGTACCAGGAAGATGTTCAGAAATGTTAATGGATAGCTTTCTCCAGATATTATATATCTTTTTAGCACCATTGGGCCTGACAGCTTCCAAAGCTGTACTTTCTTCAGTTAATTTAACTTTAGTAGCTATGTGGGCAGGGAGGTGACTTTGCCCTGAAGTGTTTAGACAGGGACTGATCACTGGGCAGTCATGTGAGTGAATGCCATCTGCTGTTAATGGGCCATACACATACAAATTTACCTTGGTTTAATCGAGAATAGAGTGTTATTTACACGCAGAGAGTGATTCTAAGCAATGGCAATTTTTCCAATATTACCTTCAACTCTCAGTGAATGCCTTTCTCTGATTTTACAAATATGGAAGTGCATTATATTTTTGTTTTACCTTTTCATTGTTAACGCTTTAAAATGAATCTGCATGAAAGCTAGAAATGGATAACTCTAGACTGAAACTCTACAGCCAGCCATTTACTGTTTAAACTAACATTAGCTTCAATCAGCAGATGAAACAAAGGGTCAGCTGAACCACTGATTACATAAAATGGCTAAGGATGGACGTGAATGAATGTTTGTATCTGCACTTGCTCCTCTAATTTTAGTCGTCTGGAGGTTAAATAAAAGCAAAATAGGTCTTTAGCATCTGACAGTCTCTAGCACCTAAAGCAAAATGTTGTCACAAAACTTGAATAAGTCCAATATCTTGAAGAAACTGACAGTTTTCTGAGTGGGAAAATTGACATATCACAAGTTTGTGTATAGAGTGCTGCGGAGATGACGTATCTTTGTAGGAAAGTAGTTAAATCTGGTTAAATCTACTCATTAGTTCACACGTGTACAGCCTCAATGGTTTTATAATCACGCTCTTGCAAACTATTCAAGAAAAATGTTTTACTTTCAGGAAAATGTTTTAAAATAAAGACTGAATGAGTTGTCAGAAGCTTAATGATGGTGACACTGAAGTCATGCAATGTAATGTTTAGCTTTTTACTTCTGGTGATTGATTGTATTTAAGCATCAAGATTCATAAAAGTAAAATGTGAAAGAATCATAAACTTTTGTTGGTCACTGATCTTATTTTCTGTAATAATCCAAAATCCAACGGAAAAATCCTACTGGGTGAGGGCACTGATGCTAACTTCTGGGTTGCCCTACAAAAATACATCATATACAGCACTCTGTATCGGCTATTGTACAGCATGTTTCATTCACTCTGGTGTTTAGATGCTGAATTTTATATTATTCTATTCTAGTGCAGGAGCTACTGGCCCTTTACAGCTTCATGGGTGTCAGTTCTGTCTTCCATGCAGAATGAAGGTGGGGGGAATGTAATGGGGTCACATTGTCTGATTTGTCGGAGTTGGTGGTATCATGTGAGCTCAGTTCACATGGGGATTTGGATCTCTGCTTTTAAACTGCTGCAGGAGCCTCTGTTGGTGCACACTGAGAAGCCTTTCATGGAGTCTTTTTGGTCTTTGGTATTTAAGTTTTTGAGGGTGATGTTTGTGTTGTGAAATGTTTCATGAAAGAAATTCAAAAAACTCCTCTGCTGCAGCTCTCAAATCTTTAAGTTCGTAAATATGATGTGTCACGTTTGATGTCACTTATGCCAAACATTTTTATATTGCTCATGATGCACCAAAAGACGCTAATGAGATTTAAGAACCACAGCGTACTTAAATTTCCTCTCACAATTTCTTGTATTACGTCAGAAAACTTTGAATACAGTCAGATCAAGCATTTTTTTTTTTCTTTTTTGGGGGGCTCGACATTCACTGGTCACCATTCACTTTCATTGTATGGAAAAAAGCTGCATGAACATCCTGCCAAACATATTGAGTGAATGGTCAAAGGGGGTAAAAAAAAAAAAGTACTGTTACCCTCCATGCCTACTATTACAATGATATTACAAACTTGCCAAATTAATGAATTCATTGCATGCCATCAGGTGTTAGCCAGTAAGAGATTCAAACAGCTTCGTATTACATAAATAAAGCCATTATGACAGACATCAGACCACTGCTTATCTTGGCAGTGTAACATCACTGGGAATCTGTATTCCCATCACTATAGTGGTCACCACAGGAGCCAGTCCGAAAATCAGCCCACTCACCCAGCATGCCAATTCTACTCTCGTTAACAGACATATTACAGGAGGAGGTCTCATTATCGCACCTCTGACTGTGCAGCTGAGCTGATCTTTGAAATCTGGGCTTGCAGCCGAAGGAAACCCCTGTGGCATTTCCAGCATCTACACATTACTCATAACTTAATCAGTGTAAAGACACCTGTATGTGGTCTCTAGAGAAATGGCAAAGAAAAACATTCCCTGTCAAAATCGCTGACCTCTATAAATAATGAATAGATGGTAAATCCAAGATTAGAAAGGTGTTTACCTCCTAAGGGAAAATAGTGTAGTACTAAAGTCACATCCTCTATTTTGCTCTGTTATGATGCGTCAGTAAGTCAGGAAACATTTTGATGTCAAGTAACTTGAGTTATTCTTTTGTAGTCAGCCTAAATCCAGTGTATGAATGTGGTAATATTTCAAAACGAAAGGGAGAGTGTGTATCAGGAATAAACCAAACGTTTCTTTTTTATTTATATCCAAGAATAGTGTCTCATTCAGGGCAGTTATTTTTGCATTATTTGTCTAAAAGTCTAGATGGAATTACTTTTCCAATAAAGAATGCTTTTAGAGCAATGCAGGTTGAATAACATGAAGGTGAGTAAATGATTACTTTTTAAATTTTTCTTTCAACTTTCCCTTTAAGGTTAGATTTTAACATTTCATTTTAACTTATGTATGTTAATTTTAAAAGCAACCATCAATTATGCAACACCGACTGTAGCTCTGGCCTCTGTTTCCAGCATTGCCTTTAAAAGAATGGAATTTGTGAGAGGGGAAATGCATTATAGATAATGTTGTATTTCATATCAGAGGAAGCCATCATGGAATGCACAATACATATTGCAAACAAAAGCAATTGCATGATGCAACATAATCTACCAGAACAAATAAACAAATCCAGGGACAGTGACCTGTCTGAGCTATTGATATTAAATTCATAACTGAGCCAGTGTGTACAGACAATGTTTATGATGTATGAAATTACCTAACAGAATTCAGAATATGCAGAGCTGCATATTGATTCCGCTCTGGTGCAGTGTTCTGGAATATATGCTAAGCATAAGACAATAACATTGGCATCATCTGTCATCAGGTCAGAGGAAAAACAATAATCTAATATCATTATATTAGATTTAGATTTAGTTTCTAATAAAACACATTAATATTTGCCAGACTAATGAAATTGGAGCATATCTGAGTTGAGCTGTAACAGCTCAGGTTTAATTATATTAACAAACCAGGGTCTATCACATATTTTCAACTCACTGAGGCAAGGTATTCATGTCCCTCTAGACAGGTTGTTTATGCAAGTATTATTTTTTGGACACATGGAAACAGTGATACTGTATGATAAATTTTGTTTCAATGCATTTATATGTACTGAATCAAACCATAACGAAATGTGATTATAGAACAATTAAATGAACAAGAAGTGAGTAACCGACATTTTTAGGACACAGAATTTCTGTCTGTTTTTGCTGGGCAGAAAATCGTTTCAAATGAGATCAAAGCAGAATCAACCTTTACGCAACTCTGTGCAAACACATTACAGGTACTTTGTTCCTGAAGGAATTAGTAGACAAACACCTCATCTCGAAAGTAGACAACAATAGGCATTTAAACAAATGCAGCCAAGTTGGAAAATTCTCACTTCTCCTATATAGTGTAGGGTTTCCTTAAAAAACAATATTCCTCCCATGTACCTCATTATCAAATGCCTGATGTTACATCAGAAATCAAGAACTGCCATTTCAAAGATTACCCTTGTATGAAATGTCATAGCATTGACCTTCTTTGGTGAAGTACACTCATCTCTAGGGCCTGTCTGCCCTTCTTCATAATCTGGAACATTTGAGAAAGAAGCTCCACTGATTCGGTTTCTCTTGAGTGGAGCCTCTTGACTCCTCAAGCTCATCAGTGCATTAAAGTGCAGAATTAAATCCCCACAATTACCATGTAATATTTGACTATTTAGGTTGTTTTTGAGAAACAGTGGCTGGCTGACTGATGAAAGATGATTGCTGCACTTAAACCAGATGGGCCCTTTGTCCGGGGTCCAGAAAGGTGGGGGTGAAGTGTAACAAGGAAAGGAGAGAGCTCCTCTAGAGTGACAGAATGCTCTTCTGTCCACCTACACAAACACCAGAGCTAAAGACAATCAAACATTTCTTGTCTGCTGCTGAAACTGACAACATATTGTTTTTAGTGTGTTACTATGCGATTGCTAGCGTGTTCTGGTTGTTGCTACGGCAAGTGGTCGCTATTAAGTGCTTGCAGCTCGGTTGATATGATTAAGTCTACCACTACAAACAAACTTACATCAGTAAGTACATACTTTAAGTAAACTTTAGTAAAATTGAAGTATATTTTCCAAGTACAGTATAACTTTATGTAGTAAGTAAATTAATAAAAATTAATTAAAATTGAATTTAAAAGTAAATTAAATTTTTAGATTATAAAAGTATGCTTTTAAGTGTAACAGTAGTAAATTTTAAGTACACAAGTATCTAAGTGTTTCTTTAGTATTGCTGCTATTCTACAAACAAACTTTATGTATACTTTTAGTTTACCAGTTATATACTTCTAGCTGGCATTTTAGTTTATGAAAGTAATACTTTTAATATACTTGTTTCATAATTTTTTATACTGCAAGTATAGCTATGTTTTCTTAAAATGAACTTAACATCACACCCATGGAAGGCTGTTTCTGCCACAATAAAATGTAAAAACAATTATATCTCATAATTTTTTTTATGAGATATAAAAAAGTATAAAACTTTTTTTCACTTTTGCTTTTTTCATAAACTCAAAATTCAAAACTCAAAATCAAGAGATATAAATTTCCAATTTTGAGACTAAAGGTCACAATGATCTTTTTATTCCATGGTGGAAACAGGCTTCCATCTTATACACAGGTAACTACTTAAATGTTATTTTTTAAACTGGAGACCAAGTATACCTGAGAATAATAATTTTGTGCATAAAATTATACTTATTTTAAATATAAAAGTATACCAATAGCACACTTCACTCTTAAAAATAAAGGTGCTTCACGATGCCATAGAAGAACCTTTTTTGTCTAAATGTTTCCATAAAGAACCTTTAACATCTGAAGAACCTTTCTGCTTCACAAAAGGTTCTTTGTGGCGAAAGAAGGTTCTTCAGATTATAAAAAGGTAAGAAAGAGATGGTTCTTTAAAAAACCTTTGACTGAATGGTTCTTTGTGGAACCAAAAATGGTTCTTCTATGGCATCGCTGTGAAGAACCTTTTAAGCATCTTTATTTTTAAGCGTGTTGAATAAACATCTTTTTTGTAAGGGTAGATGTGGTAAATGGAAGTCTAAGAAACTGCATTGTCCACCAGGTGAAAATCATATTTATTATTTAGTCTGGCTGTTTTTAAATATTTAAACCATTCATCGAACACCAGATATTAGAAACTATAATTTTTTTGAAGAAATTTTAAAACTTTCTTCAGTATCCTTGTAGCTAAAATCCCAGCTCCCTCTTAAATACTTAATTTCAATGAATTGAAAAAGCTTGTCGTTGGAAATAGCTGTGAAGTATTTTTCATATCTCCATCACAGTCCAATGCACAGTTTCAGACCTCACATAAGAAATGCAAACAGTCATTATATCCTTACTGCATCAGACGAAAGCTATTATTGACCATGCAGAATGTCGAATAACGTCTGTATATTTAACCTACCAGTATTGAGCAGCAATCAATATTTGTCTCCTCTCAATGTTAAATGCATTTTTTCCTGCAGTATATGAGGGGCTTGTGAAAGGTAAAGCTGTGCAGCTCTGCTCTGACAGGGTCCTGGAAATGTTCTGTGCCAGGCTGCTGAATAATACGTGTTTAAATGCTTCATGCAGAAGGATGACCCTGGGTGTCCCTTCATCACGAGCCTCCTACAACCACATAATTACAAAGTGCCTATCACAGCAGCTGGGTCCAGCATAATGAAATGTTGTGTAGTGCTAAATTGTGAAAGGAAAAGAGTTTGATTTTGCTTACTGGGTTCAATACCGGCTTTTGACAATTAAAGGAATCATTCACCCCAAAATTATAATTCTATCATTTAGGCAACTCACCCTCATGCTGTTTCTTATCTGTAAGATTTGTGTAAGACACACAAAAAAATGTTATTTATTTTTTCTATTTTTTTTTTTATTTATTTGTGGGTGAATTGTCCCTTTAAATCATTAACCTTGGGTCATTTTAAACTCTGGGTGAGCATAATCCTGGGTTACCTTTTTTAGTCTTTTCAGGTTAAGAGACTGATTGGACGAACACAGCATGCAACTTGTTTAAATACTTGCCTCACTTTTGCTCATAATGTACTTAGGCTATATACAGTATATTCCTTACATTTTTCTTTGCTTTTCCTTTGTTTTTCTATGTAAAATTAGACAGCGTTTGACCGCTGCACTCACATTTTTGCAGTGCCTTGTGCATGAAATTATAAAGATGCAGAGCCTTTTGTCTTTTTTGTCAGATTTTCAAATCAAAGTTTGTAATGACTTCATATCTGGTCGGTTTTAGTTCATGGTTCATAACTCCTAAACAAATGTATACTGGGAAAATAAATGTGAAAAATACTTTTAGAACCAAAGCAAGTGAAAAATAGGGTGTCACTGTTGTACTCTATACCTTGACACTGTGATTAGAGTTTAACCCACTTCCATAACCCTTTCAAAGTATGAAACAAGTTGCTAACAAGTATGAAACGCTGCTTTACCCACGTTTAAAAGCTGGGTTTAACAGACGCTAATGCCACGTTAAATGTTTTTTACTGTCATGATACATTTAAAACAAAAGAGAGGAGACAACATGCTTCTTATATAGTGCACATAGCCTTGGAAATGATAACCATTTATCACACAAAAGCACATTCACTTTTTCAGTTGTTTGCACATGCCAAATGAAAATCCTCACAGGTTTCCTCCTGCAGGAGTCTCAAATATCTCCCCATCAGCAGACTTTCAGCACATTTGGTGCTATATTTCACTCTGCTGACTTTATGGGGATCAGCCAGCTGACCTTGACATCTGCTCTTTAGCAGTTTCATTGTCAGAAGTAAAACATTTTATGCAATCACTGGACTTGGATGACTTAACATACAGGTACTGAGGAAGACACTGTGGTCAATATTGCAAAAGTCTCAACTGAACAGATCACTAAAAGTCCCACAGTAAAAACTCTCATTTATACTGAGAAAACCTTTTGCCTTGTCTTTAACAATACAGGGAATATTGTCTGTATTTGGATATTTTTAGTCGTCTAAAGCAGCTCATTTTATACGCATCATATTCCACAAGCATGACCTTCATTTTATAAGTCATTTTGAGTATTGCAATGAACCTCTTCACCCGTTTCCTCTTCATGAAGGTGTAATACACAGTAAGCAGCCAGTTTACCGAGGTCAAAAAGTGCTCATTATTGTGTGACAGTCCAAGAGCATGACATGAAATATGGCAGAGTAATAAAGGCAAGGCTGCCACTGGCTGGTACAAGTCACAGAGAGCAAGCTGTTTGCATTCTTATTATCAGACAGCTTCATCTGCACCTCAGCTTTATCTCGCTCCTTGATAATAGACTCTTTCCCAGGGAAGAATCAGTGTGGCACACAATTCAGAACCACTGAAGATGATATACCTTGTGAAAATAAATGAAAGTCACTGAACAGATGTGAAATAAATGATTGGAGCAAAATGAAGTTCCACAGCACTGTGTGCAACATAAATGCTTTATTACATGAGTTAACCTTTAAATGGGTTTCAGAAAATGCATGTGTTTAACTCAAATATAATGCTATTCTAAAACATCACCCAACATCCTGGGATTTATAAAGGAAAGGAGCCCTCTGGGTGTCAATTTGTTTAAATAAATCAAAGTAAAGAGACAAATGCATTAATGGGTTTAGACAGAGCTGGCATTTCTCTCTTTATTTGGATGCAGATGACTGGCATCATATATTCAGTGTTGCTCCAGGGGATATGAGCTCAGTCATTTTACAGAAACTCTTGCTCCCTCTGTCTCTTTGTTCTGGAGAGACATAGTTAATGTTGATATAAATCACTGAGCACTAATGAATACTTAGTATTGCTCTCAAAACCTTTTTATTTTGTACCACGCACACTTCCTTGGGCAGGCTATAGTCCAATCATGTGCACTGATCAGAATCCGGCAGTTCTCATTTTTTAGTGAAAAACAGGATAATGATTATTTAAAAAAAAAATCTAAAGCAAATGAATCATCTAAAGCATATTAAATTAAACAGATTTTGTGATGCAACTAATAAGCTGCAGGCAAAGTCAGAAATTAACTATCTACCAGAATTGATTTTCATAAGCATTTCTTTATTTACCCTTTATAAGGATATAATTTTCATAAAAATGACTGTTGTGTCAGAAAACCTAAGCATAACATTAATTCGTTAATGTATTCTATCAAGAATTTATTACTTCAGAAAAATTGTCAACATAAAAAAAAAAATCTATCTAAATATTATAATAAATAATGTGCGTGTAAAATGCATATTAACGTAGGATAATTAATGGTATAAAAACACAAACTTTCTTACTTTTGGAGATGAATGCTCCAGCAAGAGGAGGATGTTTACAATGTCCCTTTACTCTGGGAGGTCCTAGACGGGAATGAAGCTACCGTGTGGAACAAGAGAGCCATCTTCAGATGAGTTAGTGTAAGAACAGTTAACCTGAAAAATGTGAATACAGCAATACAGCATTTCACAGGTCTTTGTTTACAACACATGCAAGCGCAGAAAGAAAAGAAAATTAGAGAACAAAAGAATACAGTTACTAAATAGAGTTTAAATGTATTAATCAAAAGATAACTTTAAAACATGTTGCTTTTAAAAATGTTAAACACCAATTTAGAACGTATTTGGCAGCATTATGAAATGTATTGCGGTGTTTAGTCATTCTGTGCTTGAAAACCATGCACTTCTTACTAAAACCAGTATAAAGGACATTACAATAATCGAGGTGAGAGAAAGTAAAAGCCTTGATTTAGTTCCAAAACTAAAAATCAGCTTCATGTCCTTTCCTGCAGGGGCGCAACAGAGGCGAGAGCAGCTGGTCTCATGAAAGCGGAAGTGTCGCGCGCTTGCGTCATAAGAGCACGCGCAACTTCCCTCTGGTTCAAAAAATTTTTGCACTCTTTTTTTATTTGGCAAAGCAAGGCTAATCTTTCCTCCGTGTCTGCCGTGTTAGTGACCCAGTATGGACATCCAGAGTAAGTTTTCGTGTTTTACACCAGTCCTGTGTTTGTGTATTGATATGTTGGATGAGTTTATACAGACGTGCGTAATTGTGGCTGTGCTACTGTGACCGGTACAGTACAGCGGTAAGACACGCGTTTTATCGGCTTCATAACAACTGTTACATTATCAGTGTATATGGGTATTTTATATTTAGAGTATAATGAAAAGCCTTTGGAATAGCATTTGTTTGTATGTGTTCCTGATTGGCTGTATATAGCTGTTGAATGCAAGTATAGGTTTTTAGAATGTAATTAGCAACAAATAAGTTATTAAATATATAACTGAATATTTCACTGACCCTTTTTGATGTCTAATAACAGGTATTGAACCAATGACACTCGGCTCTCCAACTTCCCCCAAGCCTGGGGCTCAGTTTTTACCTGGATTTCTGATGGGAGACCTGCCTGCTCCTGTCACACCTCAGCCCAGGTCTTTTGGGTTGACAGGAGGTGGGGCAGAAACAAGATCTCCTCTTCTGGCTGGTAAATACTTATTATCCTTTTACTGCATTTTGCTAATACCATAAGGAATTCTGAATATGTCACTTTTTATCCATAGCACAGAAATTACTTGGTAAGACATTTGATGCTCTCCTCCATCAGGTGGGTCTCCTCCACAGCCGGTGGTCCCAACGCCTAAAGACAAGAGTGGAGCCCCTCCAGTCAGAAGCATCTATGATGACCTTAATGGCTCCGGTGTGGGAATGTCACCACTTGCTGCTCGCAAACAAGTGAGGAAGTTAAAGATATTGATTTGAGGTTGAAGCATATGTTTACAGGAGAACATAGAGATACACTGAACAGATAATGTATTTACGATTCGTTTTTATAACAGTTATTTATTTATTTATTTATTTATTTATTTTAAATAAATATATGAAATGAAATCAATTGACTTACTAAGTCATTAGTGGGTGCTGGGACCAGATGCATAAACTTAGCCACTGTGTTAAGACTGTCTTAATTTTTTGCATTCAAGTTAGACCAGTGTTGTTTTTAACCTTGTCCTAATGTTTGTGAATTTGGAGTATTTTAAGTGAGCAACTACATGCCCAAAGTTAGTAGTTTGCATAAGAAATACCCAAACCATCTCCATAAAGTACTTTCCACACAACTTTTCCTTTACAGCCTTTCATCACTCTCAGCAAACATGACGTTCTTGCATGAGAGCACCAAGGTTCTCGAGTATGAAAGTTGTCTGTGAATCATGATTTGTCAGTCAAAACATTTCATTTTCGTGCAATGCACTATTATGAATTTGTTTTTCACAGCCATTTGCTGGAGTACACACACCATTGTCTGGTCTACCAGGGACGCCAGGAACAGGTAAAAAAACCACTTGTTCAATCACTTATTAAATGATGTGTTCTATCAAAAAATAGATGCTTAGTTTCTATTTTTGTCCTATAGTTTCTAATTTGTTTAGCCCTGCGGGGCAGCAGAGGAAAACAACACTTTCTCCAGCTCAAGTAGATCCGTTCTTCACACAAGGAGATGCTCTGTCCTCAGAAGACCAGCTAGATGACACCTGGGTCACAGTTTTTGGGTGTGTTTAGATCATTTATTTATTTATTGGATCTGATGTGTCATGCTTTATGGCGTCCATTTCTACATGTATGGCGTGAATTTTATATTTGTTTGTACACAGGTTCCCTCCAGCATCTGCGTCGTACATCCTTTTACAGTTTGCACAGTATGGAAACATATTAAAGCATGTGGTAAGTACAGACAAAGTAAGTTCAGCACTGCAGACTGGTTTTTAGATATTATTTGTATTTGGTAAAAGTTTTTTCTTTCATTTACAGATGTCTAATACAGGCAACTGGATGCACGTTCAGTATCAGTCTAAACTGCAGGCAAGAAAAGCTCTCAGTAAAGATGGAAAGATATTTGGAGAAGCCATAATGATTGGTGTCAAACCATGTATCGATAAGGTAAGAAGCACAAAAGCAATAATTCCATTGGTTGTAATTGTGACAGTGGTATTGTTACATTGTGAGTGTTTTATTCATTTTTCAGAGTGTAATGGAGAGTTCAGAAAAGAGCAGTACTTCCAGTTCTGTGTTCACACCCCCGGTGAAGGCTCCTGGCACCCCCAGTCACCCTCTATCAACTCCCCGATCTGTCATGAGACCCCTCAGTGCTGCTTACAAAGCATCCAGCAGTGACTACCAGGTATAGTTGACCAGTAACTTTCCACACACCCACTGCTGTTAAAACCACACAAATAGTTCTGAACAAATTAATTGAAATAAATCTGACAAAGGCAGCTAAATAAATAAATAAATACGCATTTAATAATGCTGAGGCTTTCTGGAAAGAGGAGCAGTTTTTTGCAATTTAAGAGTGAAAGAAGCATATTAAAAGCTACACGTGGAAACTCAAAGGTTAAAGGGATAGTTCACCCAAAAATGAAAATTCTGTCATCTACTCACCCTCAAGTAGTTCCAAACCTGTATGAATTTGTTTGTTCTGCCGAACACAAAGGAAGATATTTGGAAGAAAGTTTGTAACCAGGCTGTTTTGGGGCACCATTGACTTCCATAGTAGGGAAAAAAAATACTATGGAAGTCAATGGTGCCCCAGAACTGCTCTGTTTCCCACATTCTTCAGAATATCTTCCTTTGTGTTCAGCAGAACAAAGACATTCATACAGGTTTGGAACTACTTGAGGGTGAGTAAATGATGACAGAATTTCCATTTTTGGGTGAACTATCTCTTTAATACTAAAGGTCCTTGCGCACACAATTTTCGTATGCGGTTTTTTCGTATTCGTCATTCTAAAAATTCGTCATGCACAGAAACCTTGCACACTGAGTCCGATGCGTATTAATTCATCCGTTGCGAAATAATTCACAAAACAATACAAAACGTAATCTTCAAGCAGTGAGGATGATTTTGTTGTCCTCTCTTCTTAAAAAGAAAAAAGAAAGGGAATATTAGGTCCATCCAGTTATGAGATCGTGTAGAGAGGAAGGAGAGTTCCACCTCCTTAAGGAGCTGCGGGATTATCCCGGGCAATTCAAAGTTTACTTGTGTCAGTAAACTTTGAAGCTTTGCTAGTGTTACTGGAGCTACATATTAAAAAGAAGACCACCGATTTCTGTGAACTCCGTGTACAAGGACCTTTACAGTGCTTTGTGCTGAGACGAAGTGGATGAACTTGTCAGACGCAATACTGGATTTTGCCAAATCATCGCTCAAAATGCTTGCTACGGATGCGACAAACGCAGAAAATCGAACCCGATCCGAATTTTTAAATGACGGACAAAAGTTTTGGAGGCAGTGTGTAAACGTGATTGACACAACGTAAGGTCGTATTTATTTTTTAATGTGCAAAAATTTCGGACGTAAATTTCAGACTCCGTGTGTAATGACCTTGAGGGTTAAAAATTAATTTGGGCATAAATATTAATACAGATGTATTATTATTACGTCAAAGGTGTCCAAAAAAGTCTGAATAAATTTCTGTTGACAGCAGAACCTAGCCAAAACCATCTCTTACTAGTTTGTAGTTTTCCCAAACCTGACTGAACATGAGCTGAGAGATTAGTGATATTTTTTTATTTTTATTTTTATTTTTTTTGCTTGGCATTTTGATGTCTGGACAGCAGCAAAAGTTTAATATATTTTGAGTTGCAATAATTGTGAAAATAATTTCTATATTATTTTGAATAATGGCAATGGTGGGAATATTAACAATAACTGGCATATGAGAATCTAAATTTACAATTATTTAAAATCCTAGTTCCTGGATCAAACTGAAATGTGCTGTAAGGAACAACAATTTAAAAGCATAATTTGTGAAGTGCTTGTTTGTTTGTTTTTTTGTTTTTTTTGTTTTGTTCTGATTCATAGGTTGTGTCCGATCAACAGACACCAAAAAAGGATGACAGTTTTGTATCGAAAGCAATGGAGTATATGTTTGGATGGTAATCTTTCACTCAAAGCGTCCTAGATGAAAAAGCCCTGAGACCATCAACAGCTTCTGATGTGTTGACATTGCTCTAAAAACTGACATTGGGTTTTCTGAGCACAAGCACTGAGTGAATACAAAAGCACTTTATCTCTACATTTGCGGACTAATTGACTTTGCGTGCTGTTTTACGGAAGATGGACTCTTGAGTGTTTCACATGGACTGTTCTCAGCTGCTGGGTTTGGAGTTGTTTGTTTTGAAGTAAGTCCCTCCTGTCTGTCCTTAAAATCATTCAGATTTAACAACTTAATCGTAAGCATTAAGTGTTTCTGGTCTAACAAACATGCCAAAAGAGTTCTGTCGGAAATTTAAGGATCCAAATCATGACACTCCCTCACGGGACCCTATTGTACAATATCTTAAATTCTTGCTTGACATAATTCATGATTATGATCAGCTTTCTGGGTTTTTTGTATAAGAATGGATCTCATAAGAATATCATTGACACCTACAGCTTTTTGAGATCAAGGCCTTAATCTAGGATCTTTCATTGGGTTATATACTTCTGTTTTTAGGTTTTTGTGGGTTTTCACTATCTTTATCAGTAATTTTAATAGGACAGAATCCGTTTTTTAGAAATGTCTGAATTTGAAAATGCCTTTTCTCTTTAATAAACACTGTCTGACTAGAAACTGTAGTTTGTTTTCTGTAGTTATGTATTAAGTACTATATTATTAACTAGGCATGATGAGGCTATAACAAAATTTACACACAACAGCTCCTTCAGATCTACATTTTTGCCTTTAAAAGGATAACATTATTGTGAACATTTGATTTGTTAAATTCACAGTAGGCAGTTTTATTTTCTATTTGTGTCATTTAAAAAAAAAATCATTTGTACAATTTAATTTTATGTCCATAATGTGGAAGTCGTAATCTGGAAAAAAATGTCATCCTTCAATTTAAAACAAATGGGCAAATGTCTGGCTGAAGATTTGGACTTGGTTTTATTTGATGAGTAAGAGGTTGGTTGTTGCATGGCATCATAAATTAATGAGCATCTGGTGATTGGGTTTTTTTCCCCTCAAATGCAGGTCGTTTCCAAAACAGTCATACAAATATCATGAATAAGTGTTTAATCAGTTTATTCTTGTCTTTGAGTCAGAAACCTGACACAATTTTGAGGACTTAAGACTCGACTTGGAAAGTATTAAAAGACTTAAGACCTTCTCACAGTCTTCATGTGGGTGGGTGCAAAGGGTTTAGAAAGAAGCATTTAAAGTGTGAAGACATTTTTTGTAGTCATCTTGGTACATCTTTCCTTACTGAATAGCAGGGTTGGGCAAAATTAAGAGTTTGCTCCATTTCATATTAGAATTTGATCTGGGCTGCGTTTCCCACCAATGGTCTCTACAATCAACTTAAGTGACGATGCAGTCCTGAATTGATCACTAGATAAATTTACTGAATTGCATTTCAGAAAATCCAATGTGTTATGCATATACATTTTCAGTCTCTCTCCTGTTTGTAAGGTCTGTAAAACGTTTTAACTATTTCAAATGACTTTAAAATTTTAAACAGGTTTTGAGAATTAAGTAATTCATTTAACTGAACTTTTTGACATTCAGAGTTTTATTTTATTGAACTTTTGAATTTCTTTAAAGCTCAGTTTTTTTTTTTTTTTAAATTCAGTTTAAATTGAATTAGAATTTTAAATTAAACTATAATGTAAATGCATATTAAACTGCAATATTAAATTTAAAAAAATCTTGGTTCAGTTCTAAATGCCACACAACACTGCTGTATACAGAAAAACATGTTGCTGTTAAATAGAACTCTGGACAAAAAACCTCTGGCAATGTGAGAGAGCAAGACAGCAACCTGAATGCCGTCTAAAAAGATAGTAGCTATAAAGCTATTTGTGTGTTGTGCACATGTAGAAGTCTGGTAAGATTGGTAACCACTTTAGGGAATGATACTTTTGCTTCGGGCTTTTGGGGCCTTAGGGCTTTTCCAAAAAAAGCCTATAAAGCTGCAGAATTTACTTTAACATAAAATAAATTGAAATTCATTTCATATGGGGTGAGATGTGCTAATGAGAACAAATTGGCGTGCATTGCCTTCACTGCTTAAACCCTTTCACAGCTCAGCATATTGAATACATTTATTGAATTATTGATTTTGTGTGTACTTACCTTATTTGTACTAGATTCTGTTTTCAAATGCGTCACGTATAATAGAAACCAATATGTAATTTTTGGCTGCGAGTAATTTGTACCTTGACTTCAGACATGTAACTTCAGCCTTTATTGTAGATTATTTCTCGAGCTTTGATTCGAGACTCAAAGGTTAAGACTTGTGGATGGAGCATTTTTCTGCACTGGACTCTTTCGTTGACCTTCCAGATGACCCTGAGACTTGTTTCAGGTGTCTGAACCTCGCTCTGATCAGGCAGCGGAGGTCAGGCGGGGTAGCCAGCTGGATCCCAGATCAGACACATGGCTGAGTGCTTGCTGAAGGTGACACTGAGCGGGTCTCTGGAGGTGAGGCTGACCCTTACTGTCAGAGGCTGCCAGTGCACAGCTCAGGTGATATGCTTAGAGATGCACGCTACCCCCGGGCCTGCTTCAGATATAATCCATCCTGATTACTGCTGTTTTTCTACCAGAGGCATGATTTAACTAACCTTGAAACAGGCTTATTTTTGTGGCATGTTGTTTGTGGTTTATTTTTCATGCATAAATGAAGGTGTAGTGATTGGTATACTGTTGAAGCTGTCAGGGTTTCATTGACCTCACAGGACATCAGAGGCCACTCAGAACACAATATTAAACTTCAGTTTTTCAGTGTGAATGTTTCTAGTTGTTTAGTCTCTTTTGAAAACATGTATGTGTGGGTCCCTTCAAACCTGAATGTTCATCTGAACATTCACATTTTAGCAATAAATGAACACGTTGTTTTCCTGAGAAACATGTACTTTTGTTTTGGATGAACTGCAATGCAAGAGAGCAGCCACACTTTGAAGCATTTTCTAGCTTAAACCCTAGTGAGTTCAGCTAAAATGGGATGCTGGCCACTAGATGGCAGCGTGTTCATTTACTGCAGTTTTTTTTTTTTGTTTTGTTTGTTTTTTGTTTTTAAGCATGAGCAACTTTCTTTAAGTTGAACTAGCGCCATTGTTGGGTTTGATCCTTAGGGGAAGCATTTATCTTTCTGATAACTTGCAAACAAAAGTTGTACTAATAACTTTGATCAAATCATTTGATGCAAAAGTATTGTATAACATTAAGAATGAGTAATGTGGATAAAGGTAAGTAAACATACCAGTGTTGCTGCAATTAGTTATAACAACTTAGTTTAAATTTAATTTAATCAATCAGTTTTACAGTCTATAATTAGGCTATTATAATTATAACAATGTCAATTGAGTTATTCATAATAGTTTAATTATAGCCTTACTATATATATATTATGCTATAGTACTATAGTAGTATAATATAATACTATAATATATTAGCTAAAATATATTTGTGTAAAATTAAGTAACATTTTCTGTCTTTTAAGCCTTAATAAGAAAAATTATAATGTCATTTAATAATGATCATTTATAATTCTCACCATATCAACTCCAGTTCCACAAATTAAGCACAAATAAACAAATTCAGATTTTGATGACTACAACACACTCCAAAAATGTTGGGACAGAGATGTGTTTACCACTGTGTCAAATCACCTTTCTTTTTAATAAAAAAAAAAAAAAAAAAAATTATTTTACCAGGATGTCTCATTGAGATTAAAATCTCTTTATGTCTTCAAGAGAACATTTTAAAATACAACAAATACACATCGAAACAACATAATATCATCTCAACCAAAACAATCACAAGCCTCCATTACTATTCTCTTTATGATACCTTTGAATTCACCAATAGACACAAATTTATCTAGTTTTAGATCTTTTTGCGAATTATTCCATGCCCAAGGTGCGTAATACGAAAATGCAGTTTTCTCCAGTTCTGTACAAACTCACATTTACACATTTTAATCATCTGGGAATTAAAGATGCTATTTTTTTTGCAAGTTTTGCATGCAAATTTTTGTCCAATCTTGCTTGATACAAGACTTCAGCTGCTCAACAGTCTGTAGTTGTTATTGTCTGATTCTATTTTCATGATGGGCCATACATTTTCAATAGGAGACAGATCTGCTGGCCAGACAGTCACATCCACATGTCTACAAAACCACATTGTTGTAGCACATGCAGAATGAGACCTGGCGTTGTCTTGATCTAATAACCATGGACTTCCCATGAAACAAATCATCTTGATGGCAGTATGTCTCTGTACAATCCCAATATATGCCTCCATGTCAATGGTACCTTCACACATATGCAAGTCACCCTTGCCGTTTGCACTGATGCACACATAATAAGCATGAAAAACATTTGCTTTTGCACCTGTCACTGATTGAAGTCTTTGGGACTGACAATTTGATGTCCATTTTACCCCAAAACAAGCTGGACTTATCTGATCACAGCACACATTTCCACTGTTTTTTGGACAATCTAAGATGAGCTCTGGCCCAGAGAACCTGCTGGTGTCTCTGCCTAGAATTGATGTATAGACTTCTCCTTGTGTAACAGATTCAACTTGCATTTCTTAATGCAGCTGTAGACTGTGTGAAGTGACAACAGTTTTCCATAGTACTCCCGAGCCCATGTGGCTATATTTCACACTGCAGCATGATGGTTTCTATGCAGTGCCATCTGAGGGCTCAAAGGTCATGCATATTCAGCTGAGGTTTCCTGCTTTGCCCTACACAGACTGAGATTTCTCTGGATTCCTTGAATCTTTTCACAAAATTGTGTATGGAAAATGAGCTGTTTCAAAACAGTTTAACTTGAATATTCTATAACCTTTTCACTTTTATTATGTCTCTGTCCCAACTTTTGTGTGTTGTAGCCATCAAAATTAAAAATGGTTTATATATACATAGTCTTTTTAATAAGAATTTGATTACCAGTGAATTTGAAGACTCAGTTTTTAAAAAGAATTTCTTTCTCCATTTTATGATCTTGTTAACTGTCCAGGGATTTTGTTAATGAGTTTGTCAATTTTATGTTTGTGCCTAAAAATGTGATAGATGCAAATATGATGATCTTGAAAAGTGCTTGTGCATTGCTGATTTTTATGCAGACAATTTGCAGTGCTGACATTATTAATTGAGTACCTATTACAATAGTGCCATTTTAAAGCTCATCAGTTGACTGACTTCCTGGCCCTGACGCAGCATCAGACATAAACATCCCGCTTTGATAGGTACATGCTGCCTAATTCAAAACACGTCAGGATGCAGGCCCTCTTAGTCACCGTGTAATCTTATATTAAAGAGATCAGGAAGGAATTAAAGGAAACCTTGGCTGTGCAATAGGATTTATGCAGGTCCTATTAGACTTATTAATTTATAGTTTTAATTAAATTCTGGAAATGCAGCACTGCAGAAAAGTAACCTGTTATTGGATAATCTGGGTGTGTAGACTCGCAGGGCAGGGTGCATATCAATAGCGCCTCCAGTGAAAAGGCCACAGCAATATGGACTATTTAATGAGAGGATGTGAATTAACTCGGAGTGGGATAGGGGAAGAGGAGAGCCACCGTGCAATGAAATGCTTCTTTATTTGGCACACAATGGAATAAAGGCCGGAAAAATCAATGATAATATCTCCCGATTACAATCATCAAGGTTTACTTCTCTTTCAAAATGATTCTTATCAATTCCCTTAAGAGCAACAGCCTGTGTGAAGGATCAATACCACACTGGTGCTGTGGTTTTACTTAATGCGTTCAGCCCTGGGCGTTTGCTGCAGATGTGCGAGTGAACGCAAGGCTTTCGTGCCGCATTAGAATACTCCCGCTTTCATTTGACTCTAAGGAGATCAGAATAAGTTCTTCATGTGAAGCGTTCTCATTCCAGATCACATTCAGACATGATCTAATTATTCTTCAAGAGGTTCTCTAAGATTGTTGATGGCGGTAATGAGGACTCCCTCTTCATGTTCCCAGTGTGGAGAGGGAATGAGGGATAAGAACACTGCCAATTTTTTTTTTTAATCAATTTTTGACTTGTTTTTGTCTAAGCAAATATCTAAAAAAGATACATTTACATGATGAACCAAATTTTCATAAGAGTTTTCAAATAATGTTTTTCATTGGATATTTTTGTTTTTAAAGTCTAAGATAAAATAACTAGTCTTCAGTCTTTAAAGTATTAAAAAAAAAAAAATAACAACAACAACAGTAATAATATCTACTTCAGAACTTTACTTGAGAACCAAACTTTCATAAGATAATAAAAATATATTTAAAGGATGTTTTCCATTGTATTTTTGTTGTTTAAGCCTAAGCAGTAGTAGTAGTAGTAGTAGTAATAATAATAATATTATTATTATTATTATTAATAATAATAATTTGTTATTATTAATAATTAAAAGGGTAACACTTTATTTTAAGGTGTCCTTGTTACATGTTACATGTACCTACTATAGTATTAGCACAAAATTATGCATAATTACATGCAATAACCCTAAACCAAACCCTAACCTTATAGTAAGTACTTATTGTTAATTAATATTACTCAGTACTTAAATGTGTGATTACACGTAACAAGGACACCTTAAAATAGTGTCATAGTTTATTATTATTATTATTATTATTAAATGTTTATTAATATTAACAACAATAATAATTACCACTACTACTACTACTACTAATAATAATAATAATAATAATTATTATTATTTATTATTGAGGCTTAAAAGACATTATTATTATTATTATTATTAGAATACTTTAAAATACATATTAAATAGTAGTAGTAGTAGGCAGCCCAATTATTGTTATCACAAAAATGGATATTATATTTTTATTATTAAATGTATTGTTAGGGTTATGCTTTAAGAAAAAAAAAAAAAGCATTTGTCAATGTGTAAGAAATGCATAAGGGGTTGTGGGGGTTTATGGGCTGACATGAACTGACAGAAGTGAGGTGGGAATCACACAGGAGGTGAGAGAGTTTGAATTACAGCTCACAGAACCTCTGTGGCCCTGTCAGCCCTGCTCAGACTCCACTGAATGATACAGCATGATGCCTTTAAAAAAAATGGCCTGACCACCGCATGCAGGGTTAAGCCATGCGCAAACATCAGCGGACTTTATCAGCACACACATTGGCTGTTGACTGGCGCTCCTGAACCGGGGCCCTGCACAGAGATTCCTCTCAGGTGTTTGCAGGGACCATGATACGATGGGACTGGAATGTGAATGAAGCGTCACGTAGAGTCTATGCTCTTGTCAAGCAGGATTATGCTCTGATGTTGACAGCCGCGGATACAGAGAGCATTGTTATTTTGAGAGGAGATAGTGCCAAACTTGGCTGCAGGTTATTGACTTGCTCTTGTTTGTTGACATAGTATTAAGAAAAGTAGAGCCTTTGCACTTCAACTAAACTACAGTTAACCTACATTATTGCACAGATTTAGACTGAACGCTTGATTCTGCCGCAGCATTTTGTTGAAGATTTGTGAAGTGTTGTATAGAGCAACACTTTATAACTGACTGCTTATTCAGAAAACTAAAAGTTTCTTACATAGCTGTGCTTTTGTTCTAGCTCACTACTAGTAAACGAATAATACATCAACAATCATACATTATTAAAACCGTTTTTTTTTTAGTTGTATGTAATATTTGTAGTTGTAAATAAAAAAATTGAGTGCATTTTACAAGAAAGTATAATTTCAGTTTTTTTACTTCCAAAATTAACTATGTACTGTTATTTTGAAGTTTTTTTTATTTTTATTTTATTTCTTTTGTAAATGGCTGCATAATGAGGAGGATTATGTACAGTCAGCTGGTCATTTTTGCAAAATCAACCCCTTCAATGAGTTGTTAATGGTATCCCAGTAATGATTAATGTTGGTTAAAACATCTTTTTCCATTAATGGCCATTCAATATTTTTTGGCCTTTTTTTGCCAGTAACATTTATAAGGCTATTATTTCATAATATTTTTTTTATTACATTATGTGTTGTTACATGTTATATGATGTGTGTTTGTGTATTTAATATTACATACTGTATTTCATAGTAGTACATGTTTGATGATTTATAAATGTTGTTTGCAATGTCATAGTTTTACCAGTGAATGATTTTATTGCTTGCTTTATTTATTTGTTTTTTGGACTGACTTTCTCCTGTTTGAAAACTTTCTCAGAACAACTGAGCGCTGGTAAACTTCAAATCACATACTGTGCTTTTTAGGGGTCCTGCGCCAGCAGAGCAACTGGCATTGAAATGAATGGAAATGCAAATAGATGGCTCTCTTCAGGTATTACAGACCTTCTTGGTTTATATCTTTGGTGTAAAACTTTTCAAGTAGGAAAGAAACTACTGAGTGCACATTAAATGAAAGCTTTAAGCTTAATAAGATTTTCCCTGCTGATAGAAATACTTTTTTTTCAATCTAATTCTACTGAATGATGTGTATCTATTTATTTTATAATTATGCTCTAGTTCAATGTTCTGTCTCTCTAGTGCGTTAATAGTTTAAATGGCATTCAAACATTTTATAATATGAAGATGTGCTGGTGATGATGGAGTTCTGAGTCATTTACACTCCACACATTAAAACTCCATATTCTTAGTCACATTAATGAGTGAAAGTACCAAACAAGTTGAGTCAGAAAAGCTGATCCCTTCTTAATGTCAAAAGCTTCAAATGTCAATGCTCACCCCTCCTGAGCGTCCCCATTTATCTCCATCTCAGCAGCCTCTCGTTGCTGTCACAGGAATGGCTGCAAGATACTGCTGAGTCCCGTCTTTATTCTGTGGAAAAAGACGGCAAGGATAAAAGAATGAGAGAAAAAGTGAGCAAGAGCAGAAATAAACAAGTGGAAAGGAGAGAAATGGAGTTAGAAGGAAATACAGAGAAGGACAATAAAAAGAGATTATCGAAAGAAAGAGAAAGGGAGAAAGAGATGAGCAGTGTCCATCTATTCAAGATTCCTGGGTCAAGATTCCCTCAGGCCTGTAACAATAAGTGGGACACCACTGAGTCCTGCACTTTCTAGGGCTCTGTGTGTGTGAGAGTGTGAAAGAGAGAGAAAGAAAGGAGAAGAAAATGGGAGCCTATTTTCTTGGTCGCGAGACCTCATGCTGTCATTGTGCACAAATTCAACATGCTGAGAGAAAGAAATATACAAAAGAAAAGGAAAGCGATAACCACAGGTTGCGTGAACAAAGAGCAAAAATATCAGTGGATCTGCAAAGGAAAGCAATAGGATGGTTTTCCAATTACATTCACCGCAGCATTCATCTCTATCTGAGTTTATGTAATTTCCGTTCATTGTTGGACACTGAACTGATAATGTGCATTGCGACCTCTGAGAATACAGCCATATTTTGTCCATGGTTCCAAAATCTTAAAAGCAGCCTTATTCTAGAATTTCATAAGTGTTTTTTTTTTTTTTTTTGTAATGCTCACAATGTTATTTAAGGTTTGCGCCAAGGTGTGGGATGCAATTTAGTTTTACTTGTTTAATATTAATAAACTTCAGCCACTTGTTTCTAATTTTTGTATATTTGTTATGCTGATTTGCTGCCCAAGAGACAATTCTTATTATTATCAATGTTGAAAACAGTTGTGCTGCTTAATATTTTCTTGGAAACAATGATATGGTAAAATAATTTCAGGGTTCTTGGATGAATAGAAAATTCAAAAGAACAGCATTTATTTGAAATAGAATTTTTTTGTAACATTTAACAATTTAACATGTCCTTGCTGAATAAAAGCATTAATTAAAAAAAAAAAAAAACATTTATACATGTTTTTAACCTTTTTAAACAAGACTTTGTCAAGCCATTATTCAAAATTTGTCTTGACAAAGTTTCTTTAACTAAATTTTAAATTCAAATTCATATTACAATTCTGCACACTGTTTGTTACCTCAGGGCCAAGTTGCTGATAGCTGAATAGCTGTATTATGTAAATGTGTTCAGTCATATGTTGGTTGGGTTGGTTTCCACACAGTATACGGTCTTGGTGGACTGAGGAGGGAACTTGTGATTGTTATAGTACGTAGTACATAAAATGGTTTGATTCCAAACCCCCATTTCCCATGATTTGACTTTAATATACACATTTTTCTCCATCGTCACTGAAATAGGAAATTGCACTATGTGGGACCCTGAGTCTTTGATTGACACATCTGACTGCACTGGATGCAGGCAGCTGTACCAGCTGCTGTCTCTAGTCCCTCCGCTGCTCGTGGAGAAGGTCACAGTCCTCTACATTCCACATCTACAAGCACTCCGAGCCTGCATTTATATCCTTGGAGAAAGACCATTTGATGTGTCTGTGGTTTTTAAAGCTGTTTTCACTTACAAACCCTGAAAACATTTTCGAAATGCTTCTTTCATCTGATAATTGTTCAGGTTATGAGACTGCCAGTGCAGAAACCACTGTACTCAGCATACGCTAATGTTTATCGGATGAGCTGAGAGGAAGTCTAAAAGAGTTTGTGTGCTGATTTATGGGCTGACTTCAGATACGACATTATCTTTTCCCCTGTCTGATCACCTGAATGACAAGTGGCACTGACTCAGGGGAATGTGGACTCGTAGACTTCGCCCCAAAGTGTGCACACCTGCCAGAATCCTATCTGTAGCCAATCAGTCATATGTTCGTTCAGCCGTAGTCGTCCTCACTAGGGGCCCAAGCTCCTTCACAGACACGTACGAGAGGTGGGGAAGGGTGTTATGAAGAGCTTTAAAAACTGATATAACCAATTGATTTGGAGGAACAGCGATGAGAGGAGGAGAATTCATTCAGAAGCCAAAACCGCTGCCAGCTTTTGCTCTGTGTCGACTGGATGTGCGGTAGATGTTACGCTCCAAAATAAAATGTTTCTCTATACATTGAGTACGATTAAATGGTCTTTGTCCTGCAGCGTTATCATTCGAGGACGAGATTTCATAAACCTAGTTGCGCGCTGGTTAGATGTATGGCTTATATTTTTTGTCTTTGTCTTCTATGTAGTTCACAAATGCACGTCCTTTGATAAGATCAAAGAAAAATGTGAGTTCGTACACCGTGGATGCATTAAAAAGTAACTAAGGCAATATAAATATGAGAGGGGAACTAAAAGCAAGGGTGTCCTCAGTGACTCACTTCCACAATGGTCCATTGTTCACGCAGTATTTACCGGTCGCTCTGTGTCATCCATCTTGTGTACATTTCCCAGCTCTCAGCATGAGATGGCCTTCAGCCAGTGCTCTGGGCCTCTTATTATAAATCTAACAGCATTGTTTGCTATGATGCTCAGCCTCCAGCAGTCTGTCATCACAAGGATGCACGCTTGGCTTGAGGAGAGATTTCCCCCCGACCACCTTGTCTCGCCCTGTTTCTTTTTCGATAATGTTGAGAAGAACAGATGGAAGTGGAAGTTTGCAGGCTCGAGAGCCTGCAGCAGCCATGTTGCCGCGTATGTGCTTTTGGAGGGAATGGTCTCACCGTCTTTGCTCCCAGTGCTTAGAGGTCACTGGTAATCACCGCTTTGTACAGGCGGGCCATCGAGATAACGGAGGTCACGTGGCTTTTGGAGCACAAGAAGACCACTGGGGCCTCGCTTGCTTCAGAGCTGGCCTAGAAAGTGGCAACTAGAGGACCAATCAATGTATATTTGCAGTTCCCTCTCTTTCATAATGTAATGGAGATGTATTTCGGTTGACCTCCAGTCACTTTGGATGCTACACACCGCTGAAACCCTCCAAGGAGCTTGTTAGCATTTTTAGCCTCTTTTTCTTCTCGCTGTTTCCATGCAACAGATGCAAAGATGAGTGGCTCTGTACGACCTTAGTTAAGGTAGGTACATCCTACGAGACTCTCGGCATCTGTGAAGGTGTGTTGACGCTGAGTGATTGCTTTCCCACAGGGAGCGCTGGTAAGTGGGAGGTTTACCCTGAAGGTCCTTGTGGAGGGGGCACTGTGATCAAGAATAGATTTTCACCAATGGTGGATAATGGCAGTCAGCAGAAAATGATGCCGGGAAACAAAAAAGAGAAAGGAGCACATTATCAGGAGTCCGGAGCAAGGCCATCTCCACCCCGCCCTGAAGAGTCGTGGGCGAAGAGAGAGTAGCTGGGGAATTCTAATGGCATTTATTCTTCTCTCGGAAACAGGATAACTATAATATGTCAGTAGTGTCTTGTGAATGAATCCATATTGGCTGGCTCCTTAGATATTCAAGGAGTTTTATTTCTCACAGGTCCTGTTAACACAGTATTTGTTCCTCAGCAATGTGGCACCCTATTTTTCCTCAGTAATTTGCTGTATACTTTGCAAACATACACTCAAGTCGATGTTTAAATTCATTCTCTGTAGCAAACAATGTATCTTATTAGCACTCTTGGGAATGGCTGGAGAAAATGAGCAAAAGCAGTAAAACACAATCCATTTGCTCTATGAAATCCTGTTCATTTCCTTTATGTAATTGGTATAGCAGGGTTGTGCAAAAATCAGGATTGAAGAATTAGTTTGTTTTCAATTCATGACTTGAAATTTGAAATGAAGTGGTTACAACACAGGAAGTTTAGTATGTCTGTTGGTCAGTCGGACGGACAGATTGATACAGTAGATAGACAGACAGACAGACAGACAGACTGTCCGTCTGTCTATCTATCTGTCTGTCCGTCCGTCATTCTGTCATTTGTTCTATCATTCTATCAGTTGATTTGTTGTTCAAAAAATGTTGAATTTAAATTTCCATTAATTTAATTCAGTTCAAAATCAGAAAATGAACTGAAATTTAAAAGACATTTGTCTTTGAGAACTTCCTTTTTCATCAGGGCACTTTTTTTTATATAGAAATCTATCCTGCATGACATCTCAGAAAAAAACTTAATTACTCGGAAAACTGATTTTATTCCAGGGATGCTGCAGGTTTCCCACGATCTAAGAAATTGCTGTTTCAAACACCTGTGGCCCACAAATACAGCACACTAATAAAAACCTTGTTTATCCCTGTTCTAGGAAAGCCTATGGCATCAGAGACCCTACCAGAAAAAAAATGATCACACTGTGCCAGTAATACCTGCTTTAGCGAGTACAGGATGCGTCCACAGGAGGGATTAGCCCTATTGATCCCAGCTGGCAGACAGAACTATTTGAAAGTCAGAACAATCACATCGGGAACAGACTCTGTGGGCATGTGGACCAAAGGAAATGGTAGATGTAAGATACAGTCACAGAAGTGTGTATAGAGCAACAGGGGAAAACGCTCAACAGATAACAGGGCACTGACACAACTATTGCCAAAAACATCTTCTGCCATTCACCTCACAACTAATTTCTCTCTTCTTCCCTCAAGTGTGTAATTTGTTATGCACTTCTCCTATCCTAGTTATGTATAGAAACACCTGTAAGCTTGGCTAATGTAAAGTGCACATGCTCAGTTTTAACATTCAGTCAAATTGTATTTTAAAGTCACCATGAAGTAAAAATGTACTTTTTTTTTAATGTGCCCTCATATTTAATCAAAAACATTAATGTACCTCCCATGACGTGTGCACGACCAATAAGCTTGTCCAACAGCTGGATGAGTTTCAATCCAATCCCTGCCCTCCAGCATCCATGTCACTCACATGATCCAATCAATTCCCGATGGACAAATTCATATCTTGCCCTACATTTTTTTCCTCGTTTGAGAAGCTGTTTCAATCCGATATACATCGCAATAGAGAAGAAACGATAATCACAACTTTCACTTCATGCTGACTTTGAAAAGAGTGCTGGCTTGCTGTTTTTCACCTGTTTTTTTTGTCTAGACTTGTTGATATTGTTTGTCATAGTGGTTAAAAATCTAACTGAAAGGTTGGTTTGAACCTGATGTAACCTCTTTAAATTTGAAAGATTTTGCAAACTTTGAGGGAAAAAATGCATCAGCATTTCTATTATTCTATTTCAGTTTGCGGTCATCTATACAAGAGAAAATATTTGTTTAGAGAGAAGAGCAATTTATAAAAAAAGTAGAAAAAAAGAAGTGTTTTTATTTTCAGAGGAGATTGTGGTAAGAAGTTATTTTCTTTTCTGTTTTGTTTCAGTTTTCTGCTAATTTATACTGTATATGCTAATGGAGACATTGTAATTTCTGTAAATCATTTATTAAAAAAAAATAAACAAAGCTTGTAAAGAGAACGATGTAATTGAATAATATATCATTCTGCCATTATAGTGCTTGAATCATACATAAATGATATGTTTGCCATTTTCCTGTGGATGTGTGTTCTCTCTTGCATTCTGCCGTGGAGTGTTAATGCACATTCACAGATATTAATTTGATCAGAAGATAGATTTGAGATCTCATCTGAGATCTGGTACCTTTGGTTTAATCAGATAATAACAATGTGAATGAGATCATACGAGTAAGCACTCTGTATTGTCGTGCAGGGGATTTTTTTTTGTGTATAACCTCTTCCATCAGATTGATGACGTTGGATGATCAAAAAAAGCAAGTCAGCAGATTCCCTTAATCTCAGAGCACGTCACCAGGGGAGTGCAGCTGTGCATCCAGAATGCAACACTGCATTCAAACACACTCAATACTCTGAATAATTTCATGCAAGAAGCATGTTTACTCATTGACAGCCATATAAAACTTACACTGATCTATATATTGTTGTATCTATTTATTGTTCTATCCATCATTCTGTCATTCTATTGTTGTCGTTCTATTTTTGTCTATTGATCGTTCTCTCCACCCGTAACTGTATAAACCTTCAAGGTTTTTAAACTTTCAAACAAAACTTTGTCAACCTAATATTTACAGTTTGCTTTGTAAATTTATATTAATGTACTGTAGATATTTTCCCAATGCTAATTTTTCACAGCGTGATATTTCTTATATTTCTCCCTGTCTGCTACAATATAAAGAGTTCTAATACAGAGTAATCATTCACATGCTATATATGACTTTTTGATAGAGACAGTAAAACAAATTATAATAATGTAATTTTATAATGTAAAACTTCAAAGAAAAAAATGACATGCTGAACGTGTATATATATATGGTATCTCACAAAAGTGAGTACACCCCTCACATTTCGGCAATCAATTTAGTATATCTTTTCAAGGGAAAATACTATAGAAATTAAACTTGGGTATATTTTAGAGTAGTCAATGTGCAACTTCTATAGCAGTAAAGATTTACTGTCCTCTGAAAATAACTCAACATACACCCATCATTGTCAAAAAACCTGGCAACAAAACTGAGTACACCCTAAGTGATAACAGCTATACAGCGTTTAACCATGCAAAGCCACATGTCCTGTTCATCATGTTTTTGTCTGCTTGACAGGACCATACAAATTTGTGTATCTTGTTTTAGAGCAGTTAAAATTTGGTTCTTTGAGTACAATTCTCTCATACTGACCACTGGATGTTCATAATGGCACCTCATGGCAAAGAACTCTCTGAGGATTTGAGAATTAGAATTGTTACTCTCCACAAAGATGCTAGGCTATAAGAAGTTCAGTAACATCCTGAAACTGAGTTACAGTACAGTGGCCAGTGTCGTACAGAGGTTTTCCAAGATGGGTTTCACTCTGAACAGGCCTCACAAAGGTCGATCAAAGAAGTTGAGTCCTTGTGCTGTGCATCAGGTGCAGAAGCTGGCTTCAAAAAACTTTAGAGGTTGCAGAAGTGGAAGGTCAGCTTGTCAGTGCTCAGACCATACACCACACACTGCAACAAGTTGGTTTGCATGGCCGTCGTCCCGAAGGAAGCCTCTTCTGAAGCTGGCTCACAAGAAAACATGCCAACAGTTTGCTAAAGACAACCTGGCCAAGTGCATGAATTACTGGAACCGTGTCCTGTGGTCTGATGAGACTCAGATAAACTTGTTTGGCTCAGATAGTGTCCAGCATATGTGGCAACACCCTGGTGAGGAGTACCAATAAAATTGTGTCTTGCCTGCAGTCAAGCATGGGGGTGGTAGCATCATGGTCTGGGGCTGCATGAGTGCTGCTGGTACTGGGGAGCTACGGTTCATTGAGGGTAACATGGATTCCAACATGTACTGTGACATTCTGAAGCAGAACATGATGCCCTCCCTTCAGAAATGATTTTCCAACATAACAACCACCCCAAACACACCGCCAAGATGACAACTGCCTTGCTGATGAAGGTGAAGGTGATGGAGTGGCCAAGTATGTCTCCAGACCTGAACCCTACTGAGCACATGTGGGCCATCCTCAAGCAGAATGTGGAGAAGCACCATGTGTCTAACATCCAGCAGCTCCATGATGTCATTATGGAGGAGTGGAAGAGGATGCCAGCAACAGCCTGTGCAGCTCTGGTGAACTCCATGCCCAGGAGGATTAGGGCAGTGCTAGATAACAATGGTGCCCCTACAAAATATTGACACTTTGGACACAGTTTTGACATGTTCACTTAGGGTGTACTCATTTTTGTTGCCAGTTATTTGGACAATAATGGCTATATGTTGAGTTATATTTAGAGGACAGTAAATTTGTACTTCTATACAAGCTGCACATTGACTAATATATATCCAAGTTTCATTTGCGCAGTATTGTCCCTTGAGAAATTATACTAAAATTTTTGCTGAAATGTGAGGGGTGTACTCACTTTTGTGAGATACTGTATGTATGTATATGTATACAAGCTATTCTGTTATTACTCGTGCATAAAAGTTATATGGTACAGGCATAATACTGAGCTAACTCCCGTTTAACATAAACAGTTACCAAAAGTGAGTCATCCAAAACTTCAGAAGTGTACACTGGGTGATTTTTGTCTTTTATGACTAGTCCCACAATGTTCTGGAAAGTTCCAGAAAGCACTAGAATGTTACAGAAGCAAAATATCTTTTAAAAACATGCAAAATTAGTACAAAATGTATCTGTACTAAAACAATGTTTCATAATTAATGATAGAAGTTCTAAAATGTACCTGACCTAAATATTTATCATAATTGTGATGCTAAGGGAAGATAAATAGTACAGTAAAATTTAGCACTACAGAATTACAGAAGAACCATCAAAAATTTAAGTGAAACAATTTTTTTTTTTGTGATTTAACCTATTTAGAACATACAGTACAAAAATTCACACACCGTACTACAGTACATGTTACATCTGCAAGGATTGATTCTTGAACTGTTGTGTTCCTGAGTAAGGCATTAACCCCAGGTTACACCAGTGGGATTGTCCCTGTAGTAAGTGTAAGTTGCTTTAAGACTGTCAGCTGACTGCTTGCTTAGATGTCCTGGTGTGGTATTCATTAAGCAGTTCTTCTTTTACAGCTTTATTGGGTGTTGCACATTGATTTAAATTCCCACAATGCACGCAGTGAGTGCTCACACTTTAATTTCTGAACATAGTGATGTTTATGTAAAGGCATTAGAAATGATCTGGCCTTCGCTCTAGGGACAGAAAGAAACCCACAGCTCTCAGGGGTACTTCATTTGATATTCTGAGGAAGAAGTTTCTGCTCTCTTCGACATCCCACGATTTTGAATTGGTTTTATAAGATTGTAAAAACATAATGTTCCTCTCAAGGGATGAGAATTAATTAGCCTCACCATCTGGTAATTACGCTAAAAAACAGTAGGTAAGATTGCTGATAATCGTTGACATGCGTAGCGTTTCAACTCACTGTTGTTTTATGGGGCTTGCATCAGAATATTGCCTGCTGCTCTGTTTACAGTGGATGGCATTATCTGTGTGAGTGCTCACTGTTACCACAGCAGAGCACTTCTTATCCACAGTCTAATAACTTACTACTTCACAACCGCAGGTAAGCAATATCTCTGTCTGAGTTCGCATTCTACCTACTTTTCCCATTTTGAAGTCCATTTTTAGTGTGACTAGGTTTGCTGACCTGTTCTTACAATACAGAATGAGCTCATATTCATACAGGACATTGTCACATTTTTTTAGTGTCTTAAGGTCCTTGCACACTGAGTGCGTATGCGTTTTTTCGTATTCATCATCCAAACCTTGCACACAGTCAGATGCATCAAAACACCTTTCAAAATGCTTGCTACAGATGCGAAAAATACAGAAAATCGAACCCGATCAAATTTAATTTTTTTTTTTTTATGACGGATGAAAGTTTCGGAGGCAGTTTGTAAACGTGAGTGAAATTGAATTAATTTTTTTTAACGTGAAAATTCCTGACGAAAATTTCAGACTCAGTGTGCCAGGATCTTTTAAGCCCAAATAATAGAAAACGCTTCAATTGCATTTGATTCAGTTTTGAAAATGTGTCAATGTCAATAATAACAGTTTAGGGTGGAAAACAAATCGGATGTGAAGCACATACACATTTCTTGTAAGCTGTGTGAGTAGTTGATGTTACATTACACAGATGCTACATTTAACACTGGGAGAAAGATCAAGGGAGAGTAGCTATTACTAGCTGTTGGCTTTTTGCAGGATTGGTTGTACTGTTTGTTCATCAACTTTTTTGGTGAATGGGGAAAGTTAGTCAATCAGTCAATTTTTAATCACTTTTTTTTTTTGCTTTATGTAGTACACAATGTACAAATGTTTACGAATCATTTTAGATTTACATTCAACATGGAATTAATTAGTGGATTTTATTTAATCTATCAGTTAAGTAAATATGTTCAGTGTCATCAAATTTATTTAACAAATTTGCATAATTTGACAGTTTCAAATGAAAAAACTATATAGTAAAATATCCTATACAAATTTATTCATATTATAAATTTAATATAAAGAATTGGTAAAGATGTTTTTCCAAAGCAAACGTAAATGCTCTGGATCCTGTCATTATGTACATATTGTGTTTCAATGTACATCCAATTATGAAAAACATTAAATATATTGAATATATATGAATGAATGACTAAAAATAACAGTGAAATCCTTCCGAGTATTTATGTAGTCATAGTTCTAGCATTATTATTTGCACTAGGTAAGGTAGGAGCCAAACTGACATGTATGTAATAATGTGTGACAGTTGGATTTGACATTTGTCAGTGAGCCGAATTCTAAGTGATTGCATCTCAAATGAATTATAGCACCTAATTCAGTCAAGCATATTTTATATATACACTCTATATACTGTAGATATTTCTTTTCATTTTATTCATCAGTTGTCTGTTGCTGTCAATGGTTTACTTGAATCTTTAATGCCATGTGTAATATAAAGAAAGTGCTTATTTTCCTAAAAACAGCTAACAGTGTCCCTTATTTTCTGTTGGCAAGCCTAAATGTGACCCCTTGGAGAGAAGGACAGCTCTTATTCCTTCAGCACTGTGGCAATGGCTTTGCTATATATGGACCAGGTGCGTCACAAAACAAAATACCCCCTGGCGACGCGTCACCGTACCCCCCAGACAACCCTACAGTCAATGGTGTGGTAAGAGTCACATCCCGTTCTGTCCCCTCCAGTGGCGATGCTTCTAAAAGCATCCCTCCGTGCACTTAAAAGATGTCACTCACTGGTCCTGAGTCAGCAATCACTGCACTTTAGCCATATTGGTGTTTGCTGATGTCAGGGGTCTTCAATTCCCCCACTCATGCTGGAACACACAAACCTGCTCTTCAGGTGAAAGAGGGAACAATAAGAAAGCCATCTTAAGTTCCCTTTCAATCTTTGTCCCATCCATCAATCCATTTTCTTTCTTTCTTTTCCTCTTACGACTGCCACTCAGTAGCTGCAGAGAGGTTGAAGTGAATGGCCTGGTATGTGCTGAAATGGCCAGGACAATAATCTGCGGAGCACAAGGCTTCTCAAGCGCACACATAGTCCTCTAACAATGGCCACTCTGGATGCATTTCCCGCCTTCACGCTCTCACAATAAAAGAAAAGGCTCTGGAGAGATTTATTTATACCCACTCACTCTGAATAAAAGACCTCTGCCACCAATTAGGTGATGGCGGTTGTCTGTCAGCTGTCTGGGTAGTCAGACTTGTTCAAATTTATTGTTCTTTGATTGAAGAGAGAAACTCATTCGGTGCAAGTGTGATCCTGATGCCAAGCCCTCTGTGGTGCCGCTTGCACTCCATCTCCTGCCTGCCCAACTAATAACGCATTTAACTTTTTTCTAAGATACACCTATGGTTCTTAATGAGATGACGATGGACCCGGGCAATTAGGTTTTTCAGCTGTCTGACGCATTTTAAAAACGATGAAAGAGTCCTCTGATGCATTGCTCTGTCGGGGAGTTAGAGATAAGAACAATTTGACTGGAATTTATTTTGCGTGCTCGCTCCATATTTTAAACGTATTAACGGCGTGTTGTATTTCACAGTCGGCTGAATGATTGAAGAGCCATCGTCGAGAGCGGAGCGGGAGAAAAGGTGACAGAGACAATCACCCCGAATCATAATAAATGCATTAAACATTTGTCTAAGACTTTCATTCCAGATTGAAGACCGTAAGCTCCACAAGAATCCGCCAAACCTCCAGATGCAGTTTGGGCTCGTTTCCATTTCATTGAGGTCGTCTGCACTCCCACGGCTTCATCTCATAAAAAAATAAACCCCCTCCTCGAACATCACACGCAAATTCAGGGTAAATTCCTTTTGAGGCTTGAGTATTTGTTTAGAGAACTGAAGCTTAACGAGATTAAGATGACATTTCAATGTTCGCAGTGTTTACAGTTCTGCTCTATTTGTGTCTTAATGTCTTGCATTTTAAACACATTGGGCATTTCATGCTAAAATGTGGATCATCTGCTCTCTCCTGGATACGGATTTAGAAATAATACAGCACAATCTCTAGCTCCTCAAGTGCTGGTATATTTTGACAGTTTGAAGTTGAGCCGAGTTTCAAACAGAAGCGTCTACAGCAAGCTAGGGGAATCAAATTCAGGTCAAACTCTGTGATCCAAAGCAGATTGCTTTTATTTTGAACCTCACAAACACAATTGCCTTTTGCAAACCTTGCCACGAAGAGAAAACTTTAGGCAAGATCTGTTTCAATAGAAGTCAGGCTCCTGGCCTCAGTAGAGCCCCCTGCCATTGGGAGTGACAGAATCAATGGCCGCTTGCCTTAAGGTTTAGAGTTAGAGTATTGATGCTTGCATGATTTTCTTAATGGCTTACTGGAAGCCTGACCACTTAATTATCTCAAAATGGTTGAGAAATACTCAGCTAGATGATGTTGTATCGAAACGCAGTGTGAAATTACAGAGAACGTATGCAGAACGTGTACAGCTGCTCAAGTTGAAGACCGAAAAACATAAGCATCCCTCGTGCGATGACTGTTATAATTGTCGTTGCTGCAGCAACCGAGCCTCCTCGTCAAGTAAGTGCATGCCAAGTCACACGCTTTGATTTTTAAGCTCATTCCACAGAGGTTAGAAATGAATAGATTATTCAAGTGATGGTGATATGCCTTTTGTTTTTCATTTATGTTTAACAACAGAATCGATTTGTGGATGTTCCACTCCATCTGTGGCAAGTTGCAAGAGGATCATAAGCATTCATCATTCTCCTGACTAACCTCTTACTGTTTTTGCAGATTGATGAATATTCGACTTCTTGCATCTAGGAATTTCATTGCATTAGATAACAAAATATCTTGGCATGTCTCAGGGTGATTTTTAGAGTATATCAGTTTCCCTCTATCCTAGCGTCTTTGCTGGCATGTTTGACAACCAGATAATGTCCAGATATCTTGATTTTTGTTCTACAATAAATGCCGTTTTATTAAATATTTTACATTCTGAAATGTGACTAAGATGTTCAAACATGTTTTGGACTCTATATAGAGGATAAAAACCACAGTTAAAAAATTTGGTGTCAGTAAGATTTATTTCTTTCATTTATTTGTGTGTGTGTGTGTGTGTGTGTGTGTGTGTGTGTGTGTGTGTGTGTGTGTGTGTGTGTGTGTGTGTATGATGTTTTTCATGTTTTTAAAAGAAGCCTCTTATGCTTACCAAGGCAGAATTTATGTGAACAGAAATACAGTAAAAACAGTAATATTGTAAAATAATATTAAAATAACTGTTCTATTTAAATATATAAATATATTAATTTTCAGCAGTCATTACTTCAGTCTTCAGTGTCACATGATCTTTCAGAAATAATATGCTGATTTAGTGCTGAAGATAAAAACAGAAAAAAGACTGAAAACAGTTGTCAAAAACAGCATTAAATTGTCATTTTTTGTAACAAATGAAAAAGGTTTTCACTGTAACTTACAATCAAGTCAATATGTCCTTGTTAAATGAAAGTTTAGGCACTTTTCAACAATAGTGTCTGTCCACATGATTCATTTCATTTCAGCTGTCTTTACTGAATTCTTCTGACTCATGTCATTAAAGCAAATATTTCTTTCATCACACCATTTATAAGAGCTGATAAAAATACAATAAAATAAAATAAAAAAATAAAAGCAGAAGTTCTTTAATGGGTACTGTAACTGTTTAAGAAGCCATGCAAAGTCAGTCTATACCTTTGCCACCTGCATGGTGGTCTTGCCAGATGGAGCCAAACATGGATTTGGAGCTGCAATTCCCTTCTCTGGTCTTCTTTTCTGGGAGAGTGCAATCACCCTTTAAGCCAGAGCTGGAAGCTGTCAGGAGGATTGTACCATAAGAACGTGCAGCTTCTAGTCTGTCATTTGAGAGAGATTTGAAAAGGCACTAAAACTGTATTTTAGTGCATTGTTAACCATTTTTTTCTGCTCCAGAAAAGAAGTCTCAGAAGAACTGTGCAGCCCCTAAATTTGATCCACTCAGTCATTCTCTCTTTCTGTACATCCTTCTCTCCCTTTCTTTACATTTCTTACCTACATGAGCTGCTGGAATGTTTATGTGGATAAGCACCAGTGAACTGCAAAAGCGAAATGGAAACCTATTTGCCAACATGTGAAGTTGGGCTGTTATCAGCAGAGCCCGACTCCCCATACACCTCTGTATTCTGTCAGGCCTCGGCAGGTAGAGATTGAGAGAGAGAAAGAGACTTCTGCTTTCTCCGTCCTGATAAGTGAATGACATCTCCACAGGCCAGGTCACTGCGTGTGAGGCACGACAAGATACTTCTGATTGGAGCTGCGCATTTAGCTCTTATCTGTCCCTGCTGAGCCTGTGCGAGTACAAAGGTAGAAAATGGTCAAAACAGAACAAAATACAATCATTCAAAAGACCCAAATGATGTATGGCAAACAAACAGCGTTTTCCCTGAGCTCACAGAGCCATGATAATTCTCGGAAATGGTAGAAGTGCCCTTGTTGTGTAGCGGCGTAATGACTCATGTTTAATGCTTATCGTCGTGAACCACTCGCTTCTCTACTCCTTCGTACATTGCACCGTATATTGTAGGTGTAACTACTGCAAGGTAGGAGCTCAAATCCCATCAGGACACTTTCTATCAAAACATTTGCTGTTAAATATGTTAGCTCTGAACTTTTTTTGTGAACATCCTGCCCTTGTGCTAAATCTGCGGAGAGGCATCAGCAAAGCTTTTAAAGAAATAAAAAGTGAACACTGAGAAATAACAATGAAAAGTGTGGAGACTTTATTGGTTTCTCTTTATAGCTCTGTAAGTCGTGAGACTATGAGGTAGATGTTGCCATGGAGAATTAAGTTCTAAATTCAAACTGCTTGCTGAATGTTTGTGGTCTACCGGTACAGTATAATCAATACAGATGAGCACCGATAACTTTTCCATTACTGGCCTCTGAAATGACCAATTAGACCATTAGACATACAGTCTTAAAATACATCTGTATTATACCTTAACAAAATTATCTACATTATATTATAGTGAAAATGAATTACAAAGCCATTGACGCTAATCGTATAAACCAAATACTGTGCTGAAAATTCAGCTTTGCCATCACAGGAATAAATTAATATTATATTATAAATATTCAAATTAAAAAAAAAAATTGAAATTATATTTTGTAGTAAGATTATATTTTTGAGCAATGCAGCATTTGTAAGATTTACAGTAACAGTATATGAATAACCATGTAATACCTAAATGAAACATTACTTTAATATGAACTAATGATGAGTTAGGGCATGTACTAATCAAGAACTAACCTTAACTATGACATGAGTCATATGAATTCATGTGACTCATAGTTCATATTAAAGAAATATTTAATTTAGGTTATTCACCATTTGCTATTATTGTGAAGTGTTACTGAGAATTCTTTCAAAAACATGAAAAAATCTTACCGACCCCAAACTTTTGAGCGGTTAGTGCATTTTTTTTTTTCCAGAGTAATTTCTGTCACAACTTGCACCAAGAAGGACATACTATACCAGAAGCAATTAATGTGTCAAAAGCAACTCATCTGGAGCTTTTGTGCTGATTTGTATTGCCACCCATCTAGTCTTCAGTTGAATGCGAGGAGGCAAGGCAGTACTTTCATTTCTAGTTCACCATTATACAGGTTAACACCCCTTTTCTCACACGCTCTCAGTCACTCTCTCTCTCACAATATGTGTGTGAGTGTGTGCAAGCATGCATACACAAAGAAGTGCCTAGAAATGTCTGTTATTTTGGTTGTTTGCTTGTTTTTTTCTTCAGTATGCAGTGTGCAGCTCAGAGCCTTGGGGTAAACGTAGGTTAAGGCTTCCTGTGGCATTTCGACTTTGCATAATTTGTTTGCCGAGATCCTCCAGCGATGGCTGTTCTACTTTAACCGGCTACACAAACTCAAGAAGCGTTTAAAAATCGTGTGTAGCTAATGACGACTGGCCGCATAATTTATTTTCATGTCAACGTGCGTAGCGAAAGTGTAAGCTAGTAGCATAAAGGTTATTTTGCTTGTCCTTTAAGTGGATGCATTACTGTGAGAAGTCCTTATTTCGTCACCTTTAATTAAGATATATTCGGTATGTAGTGTCTGTAAGGTCGTAGCTTCTGGCTGAAGTGCCTGAGTAGCGTTGTTTTTCAAGCATGTCATTTTGTACTCTGGCTCATGGAGAAGTGGGCTTTCATCGCAAGGTCAATGACCACACTTTCAGAGCACAATCGCTTGTATATCGCTCAGAGAACATACACCTTCTCTGGTTTCATTGTCAGGTATACACTGAGTTCACCGGGGTTTTCTTCTATAAAGCCATTTCGAAGTGTTTGTCTCTATAGCAACAGAGGAAAACAGAAAGTTTGAGAGTGTTAAAAATGTCCTTGTAGTTAAGAAACTCAGATATCCACATGACAAGTCAAGACAGATTAGCATAGAGACGCTCTCTCTCTACATCAAATAACTTCATGTTCTTTGCATAATATAGTTCTCAGCAATGCATTTCTCCTCTCTCTGCAGATAATTCCCCACCACTCATCATTAGATTAATTCCAATGGCGATTTCACGTCTCTGAAAGTTAAGTCATTTAGGGATTTCCCTACCTAACTGGAGTCATCCTTCACAAACACAGAAACGGATAGAGCGAATTTCACATATACTGAGAGATTAACTAAATATATAAATGCAAGACATTTTCATATATCAACTCCAGGCACTTTTGGCCTTGTAAACTTTCAGTAAAACACACTTTTACATGCTTTCACTTCGTTTAATTTGTTTAATTTTACGCTTTCATTTAATTCGTCCTCTATAACCTGTTTATGCATACAGAAGGAGAAAAATGTGCAAAAAAATGAACATTTTCACTCCATCCCAAATAATAGATTGTGTATAATAACACTTTCTATTGGAAGTCATGGTAATTTTAAACATTTCTGGAATAAAATGGCCAACTCCTCTGTCCCCATATTGAAATGTAATATATACAGTATATCTATATATATATATATATATATATATATATATATATATTTTTTTTTTACTTAAAAGGTATTATATGAAGCAACCATATACTGTATGTCAACAATATATTTTATTTATATAAGCAACCTTATTAAAACAAAATATATACAAAACAAATCAATATGTGTATATGTTTTCATAATATATGTATATATTTTTAATACATGTATATTTTTTATATTTACTTCTATAATATCAATATTCACTGACACATTTTAGGATGGATATATATATGTACATGACATATATGTCCAAAAATGTATTATACATACATAAACATACATATTTGCATGGGATACATAGATATGTTTTCATATATGGATTTGTTCCATTTTCTAATAGGGTATCATGTTTTTACTTCTTATAACAAAGTAATTCATATATGGGTCTTGGCTAAGGCTATTTTTTTATTAATCTTAAAAACAATTAAACCATTTTACACTTTTTTTTGCATAATTTGACTTAATTGGAAATAACGTGCAATAAAATTTTGTTCAAAAATATTCAGTTATCTTCACACATCACAAGTATGCTCTTCACTGACACTGTTGTTACAGTGGTAAAGTAGTTTATATTTGGAAAAATCATTTTCACACAAATATTGAAATAGTTTATTTCACAATTTGTTTAGATTATTATAGTTTTAAACAAGCAATAATTCATATTTTTATATTTTAAGATTGAATGCCTTTGTCTGGAACTTGAAAAGTAGCACAGTTTTAATGTGATCCTCATATAATGATGTTAATTTTATTAAAAATCATCCTTTGGGGCACAAAAGTTGAAGAAACACCCATATACGATAAACAAAGCGGCCTGTGTGTGAAAAATGGATAATGTCAATAATGGATAATGTCATGAATAATGTCACCACAACCTTCCACATGCATACAATGCACTGACTAATGTAAAATGAGAATGCCTTTTACAGTTAGCACTTATTGATTAACTTACAGCAGTTCAGTGATTTATACGGGAGTTCTTTGTTGGGACTAAGAGTTGGGTTAAAAATGGGGGCGGAATATGTTAACCCTTTAATCATCACTAATCCTTCAAGCCCACAGATTAACAGCAGACTCATCCATCAGTTATTGTATCTGAACTGTGCATTTGCTAGAAGGTGAGTGAGTCTTATAGATTCTCAATCCTGTTTACCTGCACACATCTGCTAATTAGTTTTCCTCATAATTGCCACTTCTGTTATGGGTTGTGCTTTAGTGGTTCTAATCGCTTTGTCCTTAAAATTCAAACTGACAAACAGGGGATGTAAATCACACATTTGTATGCTGGTCTGAAGTGTATGCACTCATGCATCTAGATTTATGTGTGTGTGTGTGTGTGTGTTTGATGAGGAGGTAAGCCTCTTAAACTCTCTAGCAGTTCTTTGGCACTCTGGGTCTTGAGAGGGTGGGAGAACTGACCAAGTTTATGATGAGCTTTCCTCAACAGACCACTGACTTCTCAGTTTTTTCCACTTAAGCTCCTTACGCAGTACTGCTCATCTGTTTCTCAGCGTCCGGTAAATAGACTGTGCTCGGAATCTCTTATTCTGCCCATAAAATGACTTTTCTGCAAGGTGAAAAACTTCCATTTGAGCGGCGTAACTCCCATCAACCTAACACCGATGCTTTATGCTTGAAACACAGGAACGTTTTTGTTCCCCACTTATGAGTGATTTATGATGTAATTCAAAGGATGGCAGCTGAAGTGAGAGTGCTGTTTAGCCCATACTGTGAGCTCATCATCTTTGCAGTAGCTGTGAATGAACTACCCAGGAAACAGCTCTGCGTGTTTGGAACCATGGGGACAAAGTCACTTAGCTATTCCCGCTAGATTACAGTACACCTTTACAAGCTCTGTGTCATTATTCATAAGGAGGAACATTTGTTTAGCTGTTCTTTTGCCCATATGCTTACCATAACATTAACATGTGTAAGATGGGCATTTTTAGAATGGAAAAATAATAAATGGACTTCTTCTTGAATTGTTAAACAGCTGCTTGCTGAAACGTCATGCCGAATGTGTTTATTCCTGGGTGGAAAACTTCTAAACACTTTGTGTTTTATGCATGGCCTGTGCAAGGATTAAGACACCCAGCTTTCTGAAAAGAAAACTGAGGACATTTCTAGTTTATCACTCCATAAATCATTGACATTACCATGTGAAATTGTTTATGAATTAAAAAAAGATTGATGGGCGATTCCTGAAAATTGGTGCCTTTTGGACATCACAAAATTTAGAAAGTTTTAAAAATAAGTTTTTGTGTGCATGACAGGGAGATTTAAAACATTTGAAAAATGATTTTGATCAAGCGCAGACAAATAAATGTAACCATTTATATATATAATGCATGAATTATATTTACTTTCTCTCCAACGTAATTTGCATTTGTTGTTTTAATCGCGTAAGATATATTTTTGTTTATAATACAGTATTCATATTCCAGTAAATTGCCATTGACACTGAATTACTAGTATTTTTCTGACATGTAATTATCATATAAATGCTTAAATGGTGGACAAAATACAAAACTTTTGTCTGAACTGGATTTTGATAGGAAATATGTAAAAAATTAAGTTTAAATACACTTCTTTAACTAACTTTAACTATAGCAATGAGCAATACATTTGTTACAGTATTTAATAATGTTTAGCATTAGTTGATAAAAATACAGATGTTCATTGTTAGTTCATGTTATCTTATGCTTATTAAATAATTTTAACAGATAAACTTTTGATTTCAGTAATGTATTACTAATTGTTGAAAGCAACTAAGACTAATAAATGCTTTCAAAGTTTTTCATTTTTAGTTAATGTTGACTAACGTAGTTAACAAATGAAACCTTATTATAATTTTAGATTTTTACTAATAATAGTGTTCCATATTCTGTCATACTACTCTTAATTTTATTTAGTCATCAACAAACTTTATGATTTATGTTTACTTGCTTAAAGATGAATTTTGATTGGCTGTTAATCTTTTCAGCACTGATCAACAAGACAAAAAAATGACTCCTATATACCATTGTTCTTTAATTTTTTTGTCGGTAAAATTACATCAAATTTCAATCTGAATCCAAGCAATCAGGAATTTCGCATGAACATGATTTACATCCTTGCTTTGAACATGACTTTTGTGTGAGCTGTGCTTTATACATCACTACACTGTTGACAATAGACAATGGACATTTTGCCCACAAAACTTAGCCGAAATTTCACCTTAAGAATTTGCGCCAGAATGATATTTAAAACTTTGTTACAGTTATTGTTCTTGGTGTGAATGGGCCTTAATTCACAGCTCTTCCTTTCCCCCTCAAACTAAAAACACAACAGCTGATCCCACAAGCATTCACCCACAGCAGTGTCCTCTCTAGGATCATTCATCTGTCTGCCTCTTTTCTCACTGTCAAATAAAAGCATTAAACAGGAGGTTGTACGCTGTTATTCTCTCTTTCAGCCCTCTTCTGTTATCTGATGTCCTCCAAACCAGCTAGTTCATCACAGGCTGAGCGTCTGATGCCAGAGACACAGGGACAGGACCCCGGCCCTGCTCTGTCCATGTCACTGGCCGTAATAGAGTCATAAACCATGGGGATCTGCTTGATTGAGTTGCATCAAACACAAAGAGGAGGCTAATCTCATTATGCAGCTCCTCTACGTCACCCCTGTCCCAAACCCCTCCATTTTATGGGCCTACATAAGCTGTACGAGACATCATTTAACAATTACGGAGCCTGTCTGTTTGACCTTAAAGGTTCACTACATTTTGAGCTCTATCAACTGTAATGTTGATTGCAACAGAAAATTATTTTGATGTGGCACATACAATGGAAATTAACATTAAAGTACATTCTAACACAACACTTATACAGTATATGAATTAACATGAGAGCAGTGTGATGGCATTGGTTACTGACCCTGTCTGTGTAAAGTTATATGCAGTCTTTCTACTCTGTTGTCATGACAACGTTGGCCAGTAACATTTTCACATGATGCCAGAAAGGGATGTTTTGTAATTATCTACAAACCACTGTTTACTAGAGGAATTGTTGTAAATTTTGGGATATCTCATTACAAATGCTGTTTGTAAATACCAAAATGTAAATATAACTTCCAAGATTAATTCAAGAAAGTATTGTATATTTCTTGATGCTTTTCAAAAAAAGACCACAAAAAGGTGAATTTGCACTGAAGAAGTCATGTGACTAAATAATTTGTTTAGATCATTGTTGTTATTGTTCTACAGATTGTTTTTAGTCCTTGAAATAAAGCAGAAATAAAATATAAATATTAAATGAAAAACTTTAAAAAAAACTAACAGAAAAAAGCTGAAGTACTAAAATGGCTAAATTGAAATAAAAATAACTAAAGCTATATAAAATAAAAAAATAAATACATAAAATGAAATAAATGACAAACCACATAAATTAGTTTAAAAAACAAATCAATTTAAACGAAATTCAAAATATTAATAAATTCTGTTATAGTACATAAATTATACTAAAACAACACTGGTTTAGGTAATTGGCTGCTATTACCTCCCAGAATAATGTGACATTCCATTTGTATTTTGCGCCAATTTCTCCACAACACAAATGCTTTTTATGATATTCTGTTTTTTAAAGTTAATTTCACAATTTAAATGGAAACAAATATTTAGTGCATTACTGTAGACACGTTTATTTTTCTTGTTTAACGAATGGACTGAGTATGTGGTAATCAACATTATACCACAGATGTTGCTGATAGAGCTTAACCTATCAAACCCAGAACATTCCTTTAGGATTCCATTTGAAAAGCTTGGCTGTAGGTTTATTGATTGAAGGAGAGTTGTGGGAATTTAGCAGTACTTGGCTATGAAGATGATGCATGTGTCTGGAAGGAATTTTATCTTGCGTTTTAGCATGGTCTCATTTCTTATAGCATAATTGTAAATGACGGCCAATTTCATCAGATATTTGTAGTACACATTTTATTTGAGAGTCAACACAAATCAATGAGCTGCCCTCCTTGTGATAACCACAGACCAAGCGGCTTCTTTTGAGATCAATAGTAGTGATTTATTGAGTTGGTTGCTCTAACTGGATATCTCAAGTTGCACTCAACATTTCCACCCAGCTCTGTGTCATACAAAGAAACACACACTGGTAAATGTGAAATTTACATTACATGGAAATATTTCTCCGCTGAAATATTCTCATCTATCTCTCTTAACCAGTTCAGTGTTGACCTTTCACTTTGTGCTGTGGCAATCACAAGTTGCCAGCATTCGAGAATTGCATTCACAGAGGAAATGAAAAGATGATAATCTTCCACAGTGATAAAATGAATCCCAGCACAACAAGGGCATTTTGGGATGCCGCTAGTCTGGGTTCATCAGGGTGTTGAGAATTCACCCTTCTCTTCCTTGTAGTGTAAAATCCCTTTACCTCTCACTCTGTGAATGTGAGAAAACACCTCAGCGCAAATGTTTCTCTGCTCAGCGAATACAGAGCTCTCCAGAGACCTGATAAACCAGCTCCCTTTGAAAATGCACTTAACATTTTCAGAAATGCTAAATTTTTCAAAACATGCAGCATTTTTCGTATCCAATAAAGCTGAATATAGAGCTTATAGATAGTTTCCTGTGTCTGTTTCACTTGTTTAAAATTTAAACTCTTTAGTTATGCTATAATGACCTAGTTCAGTCAGCTTTTAATTTTTGAGATACACAACACCAAACATGTAGATTCATTTACACTAAATGGACGAAAGTATATGGACATGAACAGGTTAAAGGGATTCCAAACCCGTAAGATCTTCGTTCATCTTTGGAACACAAATTAAGATATTTTTGATGAAATCCCAGAGCTTTTTAACCCAGACAGCAATGTAACTACCACGCTCAAGGCCCAGAAAGCTAGTAAGGACATTGTTAAAATAGTCCATGTGACATCAGTGGTTCAACTGTAATTTTATGAAGCTACGAGAGTACTTTTTATGTGCCAAGAAAACAAAAATAATGACTTTTTTCAATGATTTCCTCTCTCTTTTGGGTGAACTATTCCTTTAAGCTCCACCTATAACTGTCAGGTGAATCTAGCATACAGTAATGTAATCTTCTCAAATGTACTTTTAAATGTGCTTAAAATGGTATTGTGTCAAAATAATAAAACAAAGATTTTTCAGATATAACTCTGTACCATTTGTAGTTTCCATCAAATATGTCTTGTATAATTCACTATTTACTCAGTCTTTATTTCAATCTTTATGCAAAATAAAGAGAAAAAAGGTTCTGCTTGAAATGGAAATTCAATAGTCTGCAGGTTACTGTGTTCTCTTTGTTTCAGAAAGACATCACTCTTATTGGTCAGTCTTGGCCCCTCCCTTACTTCATGCACAATATGCTGTTTGAGGAATGAGTGTTACCTCACTTAGTCATATTGGCTTCACAGACTCACCACTGCATTGTAATTTTAGATATGTTCATCAAGAATATTGCTTTATCCTAGTGATTGTTGGATAATCAGTCTTATGAATTCTTTTATTTTTATATAAAAGTCCATATGGATGGTCTACTGAGTGTGGTGTGGAAGAACTTGATTGGCTCACACAAACTCAGACCTGAACCCCACTGAACACCCTTTGAGAAGCTAGACTCAATTCTCCATTCAATGTCCTCACCTGACCTCACTGACGCTCTTGTTTCTGAATGAAGCAAACTCCTACATGTTCCAATGTCTAATTCAAAACCTTCCCAGATGTGTGCAAAGGAAGGACTAACTCCATGATGCCCACAGTTTTGAAATGTAGGTGTTGTTCAAGTAAGTTACACATATTTGCTTTAGCCACCCTAGTAAAAAAGTTAATATATTTAAAATACATTTATTTCATACTAAGTATAGTTCAAATCTATTAACATATTTACTGATATATCACTTGAGACTTACTGATATAAAAATTATAATTAAACTTTATTTGGAGTACTACTTGTGCACAATGCACATTTCTTAATATTAAGCCTAAAATGTGTCTCAATGTCACTATTGATGAGGATTGTATGATCTTAGAATAATATCAGTCTTTAAATGCAAGATATTTAAGGTATAAGTATACTTGTAATAGTTCCACTTTAGCACAATCAAATATACTTCAGTACAATTGCAGCGTATTTTTATTAGGCACATAAATATGTAAATGTATTTGTAGTATACTTAGCACAAAATAAATGTATTTCAAATAAATTTTAGTATATTTATTTTTCTCAAGGGAATGTACTGTATTACAGTTGTTCTTAATCTTTTTGAGTTCAAATCCCTTCATTACCAGAATTTTTAGTAGCTGACTGTACGTTTACATGACTTTTCTGATTTACTGGGTAAAGATTAAGGATAATGATTTTAAGAATGTTTCTACTCACAATTTCTACCCAATAAAATATTTTAGAGCTTTCCATAACTATAAAAATGTATATTCATTAAAAAAAAATGCCCATGAAGTTATAACATTATATTAATTTGCATCCTCATATATTCAGTTGTTGAGGGATGAATAAAAATAAGAAATGCCTTGATTTTTATGCTTGTTTTGGTTTATTTTAAATCATTTTAAATAATCTTGAATCCCCTTGGAAGTTTGCTGAAGCTTGCGTTCTTCGGTTCCCTGGTTGAGAACCACTACTGTACCTCACAAGAGAAATGCGTTTAACTGTCTTTCCATTACTTTTGCTTCTAAACCATGAAGTGAAGCAGAGATATGTAAAGACAGTCAAACCCAAATATCAGAGTGAGCGCTTTCCTGAAATAAGCCTGCTTGGTAATGACAATTGAAAGACAGTGATGAATCCCCAGGAACAGACAGTCCAATAAATCAAGACATTGTCAGACAATACAAGGCCTTGAGACAGCACAATCCTAACAAGGCATGGAGAGGGAATGAGAGAGTCTGTTGGGATACCTGTGCTGCCGAACCACACACAGAGCTCATCATGTCCAAGCTGAAGGCTCTGCAACCAAAACAAGGTGAAGGGGAATGGAGCAGCAAGGAAACAAATCAGGAAAACAAGCCTTGGCACTGGCTTTCGCGCAGAAAAGTGAGTGAGATGTTTGGCAGAGGAGAATCCAATAAGAGTGCTGGTGGTTGAGCATTTCAATTACCCAGTGGAGAAGCAAGCAGACATGGGGAGGTATCAGATGGTGGTTTGACATGCTGTTGGTGGACAGGTCTCAGCAGCTGCCCACTCCTCCAACCCTCAGGGCAGCTATCACTGTAAACATACTGCCATAACAATGGACACCACAAAAGTTATTTGCAGCCCGATCTGACTGTGCTCCCTACACACCCACACTTGCTAGCTCAAACTGAGTGATGTCGTCATTTTTAGTATTTCGATGGGAGTTTTTCTAGGACAATATTACTTCTTGGCGTCCACGTGTAACATATGAGCACTTTTCATACACTAACGCATTGAGCCGATGTTACACATTATTGTCAGGGGAATGAAGGCAAGTCTGTTCAACATTAATACTTAATGTACCCCACAGCACCTAATGCAAAAAACACACAATCAATCTGATTATGCTGTGTTTACTTTAGAATAACAAGCTGACCGTTTCCGTGGAGGACTAGCATAAGCCACCTGCACTGCTAAAGGTCACGGATGGGAATTGTCTCCAGACCCTGACAATAAGATGATGAGCAATGGTGATGACAAGAGCTTTTTTTTCTTTGCACTCTTTTCTCCATTTTTGAATAACCAGATTGTGTGCTGCAAAATGCATTTTGACCAAGGCCAGACAAAGGGTACGAACTAGATTGTTAAATGCTAACCCCACGCTGATACGATTTTTCATTATTTTGCTTTTTTTCTTGCAGTAGGTCAAAGGAACCTTTGTAATGGAGATCTAGTGACTGGAAATCTTCACAGGCCAGACAAGGATTCTTCTTTTGTGCCTTAGCAGTGCTGCATTAAAATATTGAAAAACATTTCATACAAAACATATTCTGACTCATTCAGTGAAGTTGTTTGCTGAAAATTTATTGTGGTATATATGACCAAAATCTTATATGAGGTCTTATAATATTGTATAAAATCATATGTATAAATGATAAAACAATGGTAAATCTTGCATTATACATCATGAGTCAAAAACAACAGACTAACATTATAAATGGATAGGTTCCAACTCCAGGTTCCAAAAATGGTTCCAGCGCCAAATTCTGATTGTATGAGCCACATTTACAGTTATATCCACACCTACACACATTAGCTACATTTTATATTAATGTTGTAGGCTGCAATGTTACATGGAAACCAAGAACCAAATCAACTAATGCAATGAAAAAAAACCCCTTCATAACAAAGTTCTTCCTCACCTTGACTTGTTTTGGACATGTGGTTTAAACTGAATTTCAATTGCTTCTTCATGAGGCAGACTCTCAATATTGGCATCAGATTGCAAGTGCTGCCTGAAAGAGACTGCGTTGCCACTCACAGTTCAAGGTGACGGGTTGAACTCAGTATAGCAGTAATGTGAAAGTCCCTTTTCAGGAATGTCAGGGGTGATGTTTTATCTCCATATAAATGTGCTCTCTGAGTGCTTTTGAGAGGCTTGCCTTGCCTCCTCTTCTCAATAATTATGGTTTTGATGATGCATTCTCCACTGCAAAATAATTGTGACTACAGGCTGTTACTATCTGAAATTGCATCTTCATAATCACAAATTGGATATAATGTACAAACAGTGTATTTGAAGAATAAATGTTTTTTGTGATTAGCCGAGAGTCTTCTTAACACTGATGGTGTGTTGATGAGGATGAAGGGGGAGGAAATGACTGGACAGCGAACAGATGTAGATGATCTGGCTGCTTTTGGGTCAGTGGTGGAATTACATTTTTGCTAAGATCATCTGAGGCTAAAATTCATTAAGGTCCAGGAGATTTTCTGTGAAGTCATGCATGTATTTACCATCTGCTGCGTAGCAAGGGCATCCTTCACAGGAAGTACTGCTTAGGATTGATTAAGTTCATATCACCTTAAAATGCCTCAGTTGGTTAGTAAGCAATTATGATATAATAAGACATGGCTAAATGTTGTCTTGTTGATTCATCTTATAATCAGGTCCATAGATTTATGGGAGGCATGTTAATGTTTTGAGTAAAGGACACTTTTTTTTTTTTTTGTTAAGAATGATGTGCACAGATAAATCATTTATAACAAACACCATGCAAAATTCCATAAATAATAAGAATTGTTAACCTAATTTCACAAGTAGCATTTTATATGTTCTTAAAACACACTATTGAATAATATAACACATTTAATAATAGCCTATTACTTTACTACTACTTAATGTATTGTTCTATTATATTACTTCAATAATATCCAACCTCATTGGTGCTCCTGTCATCACATTACACACATAAACTAATGAGGTTTGAAGTTCCTGAAGTGTAGCGCTATTTGTTTTATGCTAGTTGATAAATTATTTATTATTTTAAGAAAACTTGGATTAATTGGATTTATATCCTTTTTTAAAAATTTCTATTGATATTTTTTGTATGGGCAAAAAAACAGCTCTTATAACTACTTTCTTCAAATGTTTGTGTTTCATCGTGGAACTAAGAAAATCATACGCATTTGGAATGAACTGAGGGTGAGTAAATGATGACAGAATTTTTTACTTTACTATTACTTTAAAACAGGTACACGTACAATATAGCCTATGTAATATCAAAAAACAAGTGGTGGCAACGCTGAACGAATGCGAGTGTGTGGTTTGCGCCATTACCAGAGCTGCACTCACTGTGCATTTATTTGACAGACACCTAATTTGCATTTTTGACGTCCTGCTTAGGTATTCTAGCCCCTTTATTTTGCCCATCTGTCAGAAATAAAATTATTTTATTTGCACATAACAAATGCATGAATTGATCTTTTTACTTTTAATCTTAACTTCTGCTTATGATTTTATCAACAACAAAAATGTAGTTTTACAGTACATCTCATGTAGTCCACTAAACCTGCAAAACAGTTTATTAAGTGTGAGGAAGAGATGAGTCACTTAACTCTTAAAAGGTTTGTCCATGTGTCAGTAACTGTATAAATGTGCCAATAAGTGTGTAGATTTAAAAATCATACTTGTCAAAACATTTGCATTTGGTCCCTGATGGAGAACAGCACATTGCTAGTGGTCCCCAGGTCTGTATTTTATGGAAAACCATTTCTTCCACATAAGAAATAAAATCATGTTTGGTAAATATTTATATTTATACATAAAAAGTCATAATGAGTGATAAAAAGTTGATTCAGTTTATTCTAACTTCTTAATCTAATAATTTCGATTTATGTCATGATTATAATTTATCAAGGCATGCTTTTTTTTTCTTACGTAGTGGAAATGGGCTTTCATAGTACTTCGCTGTACTTGTTCTCAGTGCCTACCTGGTTAAGAAGAGATGATTCATTTGGACTGGAATCCTGATGCTTGCATTAGTGATGTCTCTAATTGGGTTCTGAATCCATTACAGTGTGGCATAATGTTAATGACATTCTTTTTTGAGAGCTCTCAAATCAAGATGGCTCAATCTTAATGAACTGACCTTTTGGTGACCTTTTGTATTGTGTGATTGCTGATGAATGTCTGAATGCTTCTTGTCGCTTTGAGTAACCTTTTGTCACTTTAACATACTGTAGAAAACGTAAATCTTTTAAATGAACACATACTGTAATTAATATCCCCTATTGTAAAAGCTTATAAAAGCTTGTATTGTAAAAGCTTATATTTTGATATATAGGTGTTAGCGCATACTTTCCAATGATATATGACAGATGCAGATTTTGATGTCATGTAAGTTTAATTAATGTGAGCGTCTCTAGAGAACAATTCTGCAGCTTAATTAGTAGCCTCCTCCTTTCTCTGATTTGGTTCATTACCAGGATGAGCTGTGTTAGGTGTGTGTCCCCAGATGTGTTTTTGTGTGATATTTTGCATGCGAGAAGACATTATGGTGAGCCTGAATCAAAGTTTCATATGTCATTCAGTTTGTCACCTTTTACTTGTTTTGAGAAATGTGCTAGGAGAGATTCTTCATCTACAAACCCCTGGCAAGTTTTAATTTCATTTATGGAACAGTTTTATGTGCAAAAACGTCTTGATTCAGCCAGTTGTGGGATATTATTGCTGCCATTTTGGGTGGTTATCTGGAAAAAGCCAGCTGCTGGGGAAATCACAAAGGATATTAATGCCATGAATGAAATAATAATAATGTCATACATATAAATACTTCATAATGAGTCTCTCCCTGGATTTTTTTGCTGACACAGCAATAATGGGAGGGGGTTTATTGCTCTCAGTTAAGAGATGAGGGCTATTGATATTGCATATCTCATGCTCGAAATGTCCCTGAAGGATTTCAGGAATGAGTTTTCACTCAGCCTCGAGAAAGAACAGAGAAAATCCACTTTCTCAACCCAGTTTATGTTTCCTAGTGCTTATCATTTATTGAGAGAACCATCCTGGACTGGATTTCACCCACTGTTCATTTATATGAGTAGCTGGGTAACAGGACAATATACAATATAGCCATATCACCCTGTAGCCCAAGACCGGTTGCCCACTGAAGCTAAGCAGGGTTGAGCCTGGTCAGTACCTGGATGGGAGACCTCCTGGGAAAAACTAGGTTGCTGCTGGAAGTGGTGTTAGTGAGGCCAGCAGGGGGTGCTCACCCTGTGGTCTGTGTGGGTCCTAATGCCCCAGTATAGTGATGGGGACGCTATACTGTAAAAAGCACCGTCTTTCGGATGAGACGTTAAACCGAGGTCCTGACTCTCTGTGGTCATTAAAAATCCCAGGATGTCCTTCGAAAAAGAGTAGGGGTGTTACCCCGGCATCCTGGCCAAATTTGCCCATTGGCCTCTGACCATCATGGCCTCCTAATCATCCCCATACACTGATTGGCTTCATCACTCTGTCTCCTCTCCACCAGTAAGCTGGTGTGTGGTGGGCGTTCTGGCGCACTATGGCTGCCGTCGCATCATCCAGGTGGATGCTGCACACTGGTGGTGGTTGAGGAGATCCCCCCCTTGTATGTAAAGCGCTTTGAGTGCCTTGAAAAGCGCTATATAAATGTAATGAATTATTATTATTATTATTATTACTTTCCATATATTTGAAAACCTAGTGAACTTCTTACGGATGCAGCAACATGCTGCATCAAAGTTGTGTTCATGTCTTGACACAAATGTTATCCCAAAAGTAACTTAATTATGCTTCATTTTTCTTCTGTCTGAATTCTAAGGCAACATCACAGTCTTAAGGTAAAAAATCAGTGAAAAAATCAAGTCAAGAGAAATATCAATCAAAATATCAAGTGGATCAAAAAAGTTAATCAAAGTTGTCCTAAGACAAGAATGGGTATTGTTTTTGTTTTAGGACAACTTTGATGAAAGGTTTTATATATTCTTCCATTATAGTATATAACATGATTTGTCTAGCATGACCAGTTTTGAGTTCAACAAGGTAAACTGACCCCCAGTTTCACAGACAAGGCTTAAGCCTAGTCCTAGACTAAAATGTAAGTCTGAACAGTTTCAACTGAAAGAAACTTGACTGATCTTAAAATATATCAGTGCCTTTGTTTTGTCTCAAAAAGCACACCAGTAATGTTTTTTTCTAAGCACGTTTATAAAAATTACTTAAATGTCCTAATTGAACTATGGCCTAATCCTGGCTTAGTATAAGCCCTGTCTGTGAAACCAGGCCTGAGTGTCTGGTGCATGTGAGGAGTACTGTTTGTGTGGCAAATGGAGTTGCTAACTACACTATTATTCTTTTGGATTTTTTAAGATTTTTAAAAATGTCTTTGAAATAAATATCTCACCAAGGTTACATTTATTTGATCAAGAGTAAAAGCAGTAATATTGTGAAATATTCTTATTACAATGTAAATACCCATTTTCTATTTAAATATTGTAAAAGTGATTTATTCCTGGCATTTATTTATTCCTGGCAAAGCAGAATTTTCAGCAGCCATTATTCACGATCCTTCAGAAATCATTCTGATATGCTGATTTGGTGCTCAAGAAACATTTCTTATTATTATCAGTGTTGAAAAAAGTTGATGGTTGATAAAACAGTGATCTTTTTTTTTTAATTTCTTGATGTATAGAAAGTTAAAAAGAATAGCATTTATTTGAAATAGAAATATTTTCATCTTTTGTCACATAAATGTCTTGAGTCATTTTAATAAAAATAAAAATATTAACTTCTAAAAAAAATAAATAAATAACTGACCTCAAACCCTTGACCACAAACTTCAGACTCACGTTTATAACCACCATGTGTGCCTTTATCGTTTATGTAAATGCTGTATTGAAAGTTTTATGGCAGTATTGTGTTCCACTTGGTCAGAATCCCAAAAAAATCACTTGCACTGCTCATGCTGAAGTAGTTTCATTCTCTGAAGTTATTACAGTAAGTGGGCAGTTCTGTTTGAGGTTCTGATAAAGTCCTCAGAGTATTGTTTTGGAGCGTTATAAACACTGAATAACCAAGCAACTCCCATATGCTAATTGAAACTGACCTCAGAACCTTTTTCTGTCCGCCAAATCAATGACCCTATGAAACTCAAAATGCTAATATAAACAAATCAATATCCATCTCATTTATTCAGGTGATTGGACTTAGAAAGGATTTTGTAACAGCCACTGCTGCCAAAAACCAGCCTCTGCGTCTTCCTCTAGTATCCCCCAGTAACATTATTTGAAAGCCATCCAAGTAAGCCATTTTGGCCTGTTTGTTCCCCACCCCTCACCCCCACCACCACCAACTTTTAATTTTCTCATTCAAGCTGTACATGTGGCAGTGACTGATCTGCTACAAATACATATTCATTATTTCAACTGATCTGCGAGCTTAAGTCGTCTCTGAGGAGAGGTTGTATGAGCGAGGTCTGCTGCAGCTTTCGGTGATGTCATGGAGAGATTGTTAGCTCCGTTTTCCCTAGACACCCAGCGCTCCTCAAATGGAAAACGTAAGACCGTTTGCTTAAGGATGAGTTAATGGGAGTGTTTTGTCTCTCCGCTGCCTTTAAACATAGACGATATTTCAATGTAAACAGGTTTACCAACTCTTAATCATGACAGAGTAGCATTTGTTTTCAAAAGCTTTTACCGTTTAATTATATTAGAAGCTTTGCTTCAGGGGGGGATCCTGGAACAGTTGAGGAATTCTGCCCGTGGCTTAGTCAGCACATTGAATGGGAATAATACCAAGCCACTTAAAGCTATTAAGTCCGCCAGCAAAACCACATCTGCAGTGTGGATAAACCTTGGCTGCTTGGCAGCGAAATCAAGCATTGCATTAAGTGTGGGACTTATCAAGCCTTTTAAAATATTATAGTGAATGTATTAGCTTCATCCGCCATTGATAGGGTGCCTATACCCACTGACTGCATGAAAGTATGGAGTCATCACATTACTGGGGTTCTCTAGGATGAGGATCTTGCCCTGCACATCTCTCTGATCTAGCTAACTGCTGTGCTTCAGTTAATGACTCTAGCCCTGGGTTGTGCTATTCCAGCCCCTGCTGTTTAGAGGACAGCTGCTAGCATACATGCTAGCGCTCTTCACTTGTGGAAAGGAGGATGTGAGTCCCTCTGTGGGCAATTTGATGGTGCGCCGAAGAAAATTTTTTATCTTAGTGCACTATAAACAAAGGGGAGTTGACATTTAAGAGCGCAATTTATTATACAGTCAGTATTACGGTTTGACCTACATCTGTGTGAATCAGTTGTGTTTATGAAATGAGAGCTGCTTTATATTCACAGTGATGAATTTCTTTTTTAGACTGATGTAGATCTACATTTTGAATGGTAGGAGGTTGAGACCTGTCATGAACAAATGTGAGCTGGATTTAATTCAAATGGGTGATGTTTGATGTGGCTGGGAGAATGACATGTTCATTTCTGTGATTTCTACTGTAGTGACTTGCTTGACTTCTAGTTCATCCGCTGACCACTGCTCATCACCCACCGCTGCTATTTACTTACCACTGTGCCGCAAAGAGCCTCTAAAATGTCTCTTTTACTCTTGTTGAGACAAGCTGCAAGATTACAGACTACTGGGGCAGTAAGTGCAGGGCCTAATGGAAAAAAAAAATAGACATACACTGTATATAATGAAATATTTGTATTTGTTTGTGGTGCACTTTTTTCCCCAGCAATGTCCTGTTCTCCGTCACTCATAATTAATTTATTTGACCGGTGAAAATCTCCATTAATCGCGTCCCACAGATTTCTTTTTATCTTTTTTTTCCTTGTTGTTTCTTGTTATTGTTGAATGTTGTACCTAGATAAGGGAATTTGTTAATAAAAATAACAATTTTATATACATTTAAGAGAGATATTTTTCATTTGTCAATATAATTATCAGATATAATTACAGTGATCTGTCACTGGATATTGATGGTGTACTAGTCAAAACTGATCTTACTGTCCCCAGTCTACAAGTCACCTTCAATTCCGCACTTTTCTTCACTTCACACATTTCTTCTGTCATCAAACTGTCCTTACTTTATCTCCACAACATTGCCAGGCTGCATCCTATATGCTTAGCCTAACTCCACTGATGCTGAAACCTTGGTTCATGCATTCGTCTCATCACGTCTTGCATTAAATAATGCTCTCTTTTTTTGGTCTTCCTAATAATTTACTGAATAAGCTCCAGTACATTTAAAAATTCTGCTGCATGGAGTCTCACCTTTTCAAAAAAGTCTTCTCATACCACCCCTGTCCTCTGCAGTCTACACTGGCTGCCTGTTTCCTATTGTATTCAATATAAAATCCTCCTTATCACTTTCAAAGCTCTCCATTGCCTTGCTCCACAATGTCTCTGATCTGCTTCACCCCTACTCCCCACTTTGCTCGCCTAGGTCCTCCAGTAGAGTTCTCTTATTATACCCCACTTTAAACTGTCAAAATTTGGGACAGGGCATTCAGTGTTGCCACCTCCAAATTACTGAATTTTCTTCCTAAGAATCTCCAAGATCTCTGACTTAGAGACTCAACTCTTCAATAAATGATTTTTGATTTATCTGTGATTTTGTGTGCATTGCTGTATTATTGTTTTTTTTTCTTTTTAGTTCTAGCCTATACTGTATTCCTATATTTATATACTTTTTTTTCTAGTGTATTGTCATATTGTATTCCTTTCATTTGTTCCTGCCTTGTATCTTTCTATTTTTGTACTGTAAAACATCCTTGATTTAGTAGAAAGGTAATAATAATATTTTTTATGTTTTTATTATTATAATATAAGCACAGACTTAAGAAATAGTTAATAATTGTTACAGGGAGAACATTACTGAACGACTTTTTAAGATGGGAATTTTTGTTCCCACTGTCTTTATGCACATGGAAATGCAGGAGATCTGGAAATACAAGCTAATATAAAGAAATTTCACATTTTGCTACATTCTGAAGTTAAAGTTTAGTGAACTCTGACCTGTGAATATGTTTAATGAAAAGACGTATGTCTAATAGCTTCAAGTTTGTAGTGTTTGTTAATTATTTAAGTAACAAATATGCAGGGGGCAAGGTATCTGTGAAACTTTGTAAATGATGGAGTCTGCAGAAAGATTTTTTAGGCTAAAATATGACTCTAAGAAATAATAATTGATAGAAAACAAGACCAAATCCATCCGGATTACAGTGCTATCCTCATGTCGGATGAGTATATTTGCATATGCAAGTATCTGAATATTATTGTTCTGTATTGCAGAAATTCTCACATATGCAATCTTCATCTCTGTTTTACTTGACTGTGTGCTAAAATAGCTGTTGCATATGTGGGGGCTCCACAGGGAGGCTTGCTTGGTTGCATTGAACAGTGCCTTTGGCAAGAGATGACAGAATCTGTAATTATTCTCACTAGAATGAGCATAGCTGCATTAGTCTATGTTGATGTGCCCATTAGCTATTTTTTTACAACAATGTATGGCCTTCAAAGCAAATCAATAAAATATGGTCAAGGATTTGCGTTTTGGTATGCAAACACAGGGAATTAGATAAAGTCTCACTGGAGGACTACCACAAGCTGCAAATGCTCCAAAATGGCAGAACATAAAGGCGGAGGGAGAGATTACAACACAAATGTCTTCATTTAACTAATCACAGTCTGTTTGAAATTGCAGAATTGAATTAATTCAGTATCTGTTTTCAAGCGGTCTTTTGTGTGTATCCGGTAGAGAACTATTGGAAATAGACTTTATGCCCACAAAGGCATGGGGGTGGCCCATGGTGACAATATATCAATATTAAATCAACCAAATTAACCAGAATCCTTGAAAAAGTGGATCGTTTCTCATCATTAAATGAACAGAGAGGGTATATTCAGGGGACTAAATGAAAATTAATGACTGCACTTGCAGTTACATGCCTGTCAGGTCCTAATAGATCTTCTAAATCAGCACTGACTACAGTGTCGGGAGGTCTGAACACCTCCTTTCGTCCTAATGTCTCTTAAGTTTCCTGAGGATCAGAGGAGCAAGATTGTGCTTTTCTTCCAGAGGCAAATATCTGAGCACATGTTACCATGAAGGTGACATTCTTACTCCCTCTTTTTGTCTTTGCCAAGGGAGATTTCCATATTATCGTCACGCTAAAGATCCGCTTAACATAAAGATCAGATTTGGCTTATTCCTCTGCACTATTTAATGGCTCTGATGAACTGATACGCTATCTTCCATCTCACTCAGACAGCATGGCAATGCTTGATCCTGAAGTTGTTTTCATATACCCACTTGGCTCTTTAAAATCTGTAGTCAAGACTTTATCTGTTCATACAATACCTTGACAAAGGGTTCTGTTCTGAACTTCTGAAGACTAATGGCATGTTTGTAGCAATTTGTCATTATCTACACTGGGGCAATAGGGTGCACCCTCTCATGATGATCTTCGTCCTTTTTTAGTGGTTGTTTCATTGCTGC